>VZTD01002612.1:115470-159181 GCA_013397725.1 Rhagologus leucostigma
AGCTGGGACAGGGCTGGGGACAGTCCCGAGCTGGGGACAGTCCTGGCAGGGACAGCCACACCTGAGCTGGGGCGGAGCAGAGCCGCCAATCCCTGGGCACACACGGGGCTGGCTGGGATGGGTTTGGAATTCTGCCACGGCCAGGGAATCCCGGGAGCCCTGGGAAGGGGCTGTGCCCGTGGGGAGCGGAGCCGCTGGAATATCCGCGGTGTGGGGTTGTTTTCCCACCGCTGCTGCTCCGGGAAAAGAGGGAAGAGCCGGGAAGCACCGGGAAGAGCCGCCTGCGGGGTTTGGCCGAGTGACAGGGGATCTCCCTCGAGGAGCTGCTCGGATGTTTTGGAGTGGGAGCAGCGGGAAGGGAAGGGGGCTGTGGACGGAAAAGTCTCCTTTCTGTCCCTGGAAGCTCAGGGGGAGGGAAGGAAAACGGGGGGATGGGAGAGAGGGACTTGGTGTTGAACATCCGGAAATGTGCCGGGCAGGGGAGGCAGAGTTCCTGGTCCCTGTGGGGAAAGATGGCTTGGAATCCATGGCTATGGAATTGTTCAGGCTGGAAAAGCCCTCTGAGATGAGTCCAGCACCCCCAGCACTGCCCCGGCCACCACTGGTTCCTGTCCTCAAGTGCCACATCCACGTGGATTTGAATCCCTGCGGGAACGGGGACTGACCACGGGACAGCCCTTTCCATGAAGGAATTTTCCCGATATCCAGCCTCAGCCTCCCCTGGCACAGCCTGAGGCCGTTTGCTCTTGCATGGAATTCATGGAGAAGAAGGGCTCTGAGCCAGCTCAGCGTTTCCTTGGGATCTGCTCCCCCTGGATCCACCCCAGGGACCTCCGGCTCTCTTGGAAGTATCACCCCCAGGGCAGGATCCCGTTTTCCCCCAGTTCTGTCCGCATCCAGCACCTCCCCAAAGCCACAGTCTGGATCCAGCCCCAGCCTGGTCCCAGTGGGGAGCAGAGGATCCCCAGTTTGCTCCTCCAACCCCTGAGTGCTCCCCCAGGGGCTTCTTCCATCATTTTTCCAACTTCTTCCTNGGGATGGGAGAGAGGGACTTGGTGTTGAACATCCGGAAATGTGCCGGGCAGGGGAGGCAGAGTTCCTGGTCCCTGTGGGGAAAGATGGCTTGGAATCCATGGCTATGGAATTGTTCAGGCTGGAAAAGCCCTCTGAGATGAGTCCAGCACCCCCAGCACTGCCCCGGCCACCACTGGTTCCTGTCCTCAAGTGCCACATCCACGTGGATTTGAATCCCTGCGGGAACGGGGACTGACCACAGGACAGCCCTTTCCATGAAGGAATTTTCCCGATATCCAGCCTCAGCCTCCCCTGGCACCGCCTGAGGCCGTTTGCTCTTGCATGGAATTCATGGAGAAGAAGGGCTCTGAGCCAGCTCAGCGTTTCCTTGGGATCTGCTCCCCCTGGATCCACCCCAGGGACCTCCGGCTCTCTTGGAAGTATCACCCCCAGGGCAGGATCCCGTTTTCCCCCAGTTCTGTCCGCATCCAGCACCTCCCCAAAGCCACAGTCTGGATCCAGCCCCAGCCTGGTCCCAGTGGGGAGCAGAGGATCCCCAGTTTGCTCCTCCAACCCCTGAGTGCTCCCCCAGGGGCTTCTTCCATCATTTTTCCAACTTCTTCCTGCAGGTCATGGAGACTCCCTCTAATTCCAGGCTGGAGCAGCTCACATCCCACATCCCAAGGGATGTCAGAGGTGATCTGAGGGAAAATGTCCAAGCCCCTCTCTATTCCCACGCTGTCCCCTCAGCTGGGGCTGGGGCCTGGCTGGAGTGTCCCCGAATGTCGGAATCCCGGGATAACCCGTTCCAGCCTGGATCCTTCGTTTTCCCCATGGCTTTTCCTGCTGGTGGGAATGTTCTGCTCCCGTCTGGTGTTTGCTTGGGAATATTTATAGAGAGATGCGGAGCCTTCCCCTCGCCAGACACAACCCGGGCTGTGCTGGGCTCCTCCCAAATCCCGCCTTTCCTGCTCCTCCTCCATCCCAGCCGCTCCCGGGGGCTCCTTTCCCTGTCCCCATCCCCCGCGGTGACCAGGGCTGGGGGTGGCACTTCCACTCCAGGGCTCCTGGAGCCCCCTCCTGTGAGGCGTGGGCACCTGGGAAGGTGGATTTGGGAGAGGAATGGGATGAGATCCCAGATGGAGCCACCCCACGCTCCGTGACTCCTTGAAGAGAGATTTTTCATCTAAATAAGTCAAGGGATGGGGTGGATGGAGGATCGCCACTGTGGGGACCGCTGGGACTGATGGTCAGCTCTGGAGATGGGGAATGAACGTTCCCTTGGTTATCTCTCTTGGAGAATCCATCGGGATTCAGCTCTGCCTCGTTCTCATCCCATTCCTGGGTTATCCCATTCCTGGATTTCACCTCCTGCTGTTTCCTCCCCATTCCTTGAAAACCTCCCAGGGCCAGCCCCATTCCCTACCCGGATCTCCAGGCTGGCCCCGATGGATATTTTGGTCCCTTTTCCCTCTCTCCAGCCCAATTCCAGCAGGAGGAGCTGCCTGGAGAGGGACTGGGGACAAGGGATGGAGGGACAGAACACAGGGAATGGCTTCCCACTGCCAGAGGGCAGGGCTGGATGGGATATTGGGAAGGAATTCCTGGCTGGGAGGGTGGGCAGGCCCTGGCACAGGGTGCCCAGAGCAGCTGTGGCTGCCCCTGGATCCCTGGCAGTGCCCAAGGCCAGGTTGGATGGGGCTGGGAGCAGCCTGGGACAGTGGGAGGTGTCCCTGCCCATGGCAGGGGTGGAACTGGGTGGGCTTTGAGGTCCCTTCCCACCCAAACCGGCCCAGGATTCCATGATCTCCCTTTCATCCTTACCAAAACCTGGCTGGACCCTTGGACATCCCAGTCCCATCCCTCCATCCCTCCCTCCCTCCATCCATCCATCCATCCATCCCTCCATCCATACCTAAAGAGCAGCAGCAGTGCCAGGACCCCTCCTCATCCCCGGGAATTCTGCTTCCCTCTGGCTCCTCCACCTGCCAGAATCAGCAGCAGCTTTTCCCTGTTTCATTTTTCAGGATGTTCCAGGGGGAGCAGCAAAGCTCCTGGAGGGGGAGGGATGAGCGGGATCTGCTCCTGTGCCTTTCCGAGCTGTTTTTCCCTTATTTTGATTTATTTGGGATCATCCCTGTCCCTGGGGCAGCAGCTGAACAAAGCTGGCAGATGGTGCCACCCCCGCCTCTGGGTGCCGGGAGCATCCCTGCCTCCCTCCTTCCCCTCCAGGGAATCTCTGCTCCCTCCGCTCCTGCTCCGGCAGCAGCTCCAGGGATGCCGGAGGTACCGGGATGGCTCCGGAGTTGTGGCTCTGCTCCCTCCTGCCCCTTCACTGCCACACGGGATTCCCAAGGGATGCTCAGGTGGGAAGGGGATTTGTATTCCCTCCCCAGCACAGAGAAATCGTGGAAGCAGCATCCCAGGAGCATCCCTGCCTGCCCTGGGATGAGCCCCAGGAGAGCAGCTCCCAGACATTTGTTCCCTCTTTTTAATTATTAAAAATTAAACCTAATAGGACATGAGCGAGGAGCTGGAATATTGAATTCCTGCCTCCTGCTCATCCAGCAGAACCTTTCCCAGCCCCGGGCTGGAATCCTGGCACTTCCTCCTGCTCCTGGATTACGTAAGGGGCTCTTTAATGATATCCACGGAGCTCTGGAGATTTGGGCTCTCCTGCCTCCTGCTTTCACTGCCACACGTGATTCCCAAGGGATGCTGAGGTGGGAAGGGGATTTGTATTTGATCATGGAAGCAGCATCACCCGGCAGGAGCATCCCTGCCTGCCCTGGGATGAGCCCCAGGAGAGCAGCTCCCAGACATTTGTTCCCTCTTTTTAACAATTCATTTGGAGTGAGGAGCTGGAATATTGAATCCCTGGCTCCTGCTCATCCAGCAGAACCTTTCCCAGCCCTGGGCTGGAATCCTGGCGCTTCCTCCTGCTCCTGGATTATGTAAGGAGCTCTTTAATGATATCCACGGAGCCATCTGGCCCCAGATTCGCGATGCAAATGCAATCTGTTCCCTAAAAATAGCACAGCGGCTCCGTGGGGTTGTACAACACCTCCTGCTCCTCGGGAAGGAGGGAGCTGGGAAAGGAGGGAGCAGGGAAAATCCTCCTCTCCAGGCTGGGGAGGAGCTGGGGGAGCTCTGAGTCCCAGCTCCTTCCTCTCTCCATGAGCCAGGATGGGGTGGGAGGCACCCAAATCAAGGGAAATGGGAGATAAATCAGGAATTTCTCTAGGGAAGCTTCGGGTCCCAGCCCAGGGTAGATGGGAGCTGGGGTTTATCCTGGGTGTTTATCCCGGTTGGTGCTGTAGGGATTCCAGAACCTTGGAATGCTTTGGGCTGGGAGCGGCTTCCGAGCCCATCCCACGGACAGGGACACCTCCCCCCAGGCCAGGCTCTCCGAGCCCCGTCCAGCCTGGCCTCGGACACTTCCAGGGTGGAATTCCAGAGGTGCCAGAGGGAAGCGTTGGCTCCGTGCCCTCATCCCTTGGGATCAGACCCCTCTGCTCCTTTCCCAGCCTTGGCTCCATCCCAGATTCCCTCTGAGTCTCCCTCTCTTGCTGGCAAAGCCGATTTTCCTCCTCTCTCCCATTCCCGCCATTCCCTTCTCCCTGAGGCAAGCGGAGGAGTCTCCACTGGGATGGCTCCAGACCTCCTTGGGCAGCCCCTTCTAGGCCTGGCCGCCTTTTCCATGAGGAAACTTTCCCTAAATCCACCCTGTCCCTCCCCTGGCCCAGCCTGAGGCTGTTCCCTCTCCTCCTGTCACATTTTTCCCTGGGACAAATCCCGACCCCCCCGGCTGCCCCTCCTGTGGGGTGAGCAGGGCCCCCCTGAGCCTCCTTTTCTCCAGGATAAATTTATTCCCTGGAATCCAGCAGGGCTGGGCTCGCACAGACCCCGCACAGCCCCCAGGAGTCCATTCCCGCTGTATCCCACGTGTATTCCCGGTGGATGTGGCAGACGTCTCCCTTTTATCCACGAGGAAATTCCTTGTCCCCGATTGCTCCCGGAGCTCAGCCCACGGCAAAAACACCCCCGGGACAAATCTGGTTTTCCCTGGAAAAGCTGCGTGGCCTCAGCTGGGATCAACCCTCAGGTTCCAGCCTCACCTCCCCATTCCCAGGCAGCTTCCAGGGAACTAAAACCCCAATTCCATGGAAACCAGAGCATGCTCAGGGCAGCCGAGCTGGTGGAACTGGTGCCTTCGCAACTCCAGGTTTTTCCAGGGTGGGATCGCAGCTCCCGCTTCCTTGGAGCCGCGTTTCCATGGCAATTGGATTTTTTGTTTTAATCTGTAGATCTTTGTTGGGAAAAATGCGAGCGTTGGGAGTTCGGTCAAGATTCCTGCCTGGATAGGGAGGGGTTGGAGGGGCAGGAGATTCCCTGGGAGCACAGGGAACATCCCGGGATCCCCTGCTGGGATGAGCCTGCGGTGCTCAGCAGGGCCTGGGGTGACCTGAGGACACAAATCCCAGTCCTGCACACTTCCCAGAATAACGAGAGGGATGTGGGAGGATTTCAGGAATCTCGGGGTTGGTGGGAGCAGGGAGCACACCTGGAGCAGCTCAGGGGGCTTGATCCCAGTGCCGGGAATTCCTGCCCTTCCTGGGGGTCACACAGGAGGTGGGGCAGCTCCTGGGAAGTGGGGGATCCCTGGGAAGTGGGGGAGTCCTGGGAAGTGGGAATCCCTGGAAGGTTGGGAATCTCTGGGAATTGGGGGATCCCCAGGAAGTGGGGGATCCCTGGGAACTGGGAATCCCTGGAAGGTTGGGAATCCCCGGGAAGTGGGGATCCCTGGAAGGTGGGGCAGCCCTGGCTCATCGTTCCCATGGTGACACCAAGCGAAGGATGCTGGAAAACCTCGGGATGAACTCAGCATCCCACGGCATCTCCGGGGCGTGTCTGGCCCGGATCCAGGTCCTTGCTTCCCGAGGAACACCCGGAATCCCGGTCCCAAAGGGCCCCCCAGGGATGCCCAGGGTGCACATCTGGGTCCCTGCCAGATGTGGCTCCCGGTGCCCCCGGGGCCTCCTGGGGCTTGGGGGTTCCTGGGGGTGGGAAGAGCCCCTGGAGACACTTCCAGCCCAAGGAATTCCTTAGGATGTTGTTCCCATCCTGCAGAAGGGAAACTGAGGCCAAGGACAGTGAAAATCTGGGAGAATCCAAACCTTCCCCAGCTCTGTTCCCTCTGCCCCATGCAGGAGGAGATTTCTGGGAATTAACTGAGGAATTCCCAGATGGAGCCGTGTGGGACCTGCTTTGGCTTTCTCCAAGCAGGAATATCCCCCATGGAGCTGCTGGCTGGGATAACAATTCCAGAGGATAACAATTCCAGAGCTGGGGGATAACAATTCCAGAGGATAACAATTCCAGGGCTCAGGATAACAATTCCAGGGCTCAGGATAACAATTCCAACCAGAAACCCCTCTTGGCTCCAGCTGTATCCTCATTTCCCCATAAATCAGTGCCAGGATCAGCTCCAGCTGTTCATTCCCGGGGGATTGGGTGTGTTCCGTCAGGACCAGGCACGGGGACAGGGAAGCTCTCGGCTTTTGGCAGCACTTGGGATTTTAATTCCTGAATTTTCAGGGAGAAGCTTGGTCCCAGCCGAGCTCTGCTGGAGCTCCTTGCAGAGTTTTCCAGGGATGCTCTTCCCAGAAAAGTCATGGAAAGGAAACAGCAGGAACTAGAAGCTGAGCTTCCCTCTGCAGCCAGTTGGGAGCAGATGCTGAATTAATCCCGGATTTAATTAAAGCTCCTTTAATCCTGCAGGGAAAAGAGCAGCTCAGGATTTGTTGGGAGACAATTCATGCGAGCAGGAATGGATTTAATGTGGGAAAATGCAGTTCTCCGGGAATTTTGGATTATTCCCAACCCAGGATGGGCTAAAAACTGAATTTCCAGGCTCTGGGAGTGGGGCTGGAGATGAAGGAAGTGTTCCCAACATCCCAAACAAGGTTAAAAACTGGAAGAGTCAACCCAGATCCGAAGGGATTGGAATTGATTTGAGTTCCTCTGAGCCAATCCCAGGATTTCAGGGTTATTTTTCCCCACGGTGATGGGTGATCATAAAGAATGGGCTCAGGATTTGTTGGGAGACTCTGCTGGGAGCAGAAATGGATTTAATGCATGGAAAATGCAATTTCTGAGGAATTTTGGATTATTCCCAGCCCAGGATGGGCTAAAAACTGAATTTCTAGGCTCTGGCGATAAATGAAGTGTTCCCAACATCCCGAAGGAGATTAAAAACAAGGAGGTGCAACCCAGATCCCGAGGGATTGGGATTGGTTTGAGTTTCTCTGGGCCAATCCCAGGATTTCAGGGTTATTTTTCCCCACGGTGATGAGTGATTCCAAAAAATGGGAAGGGAAGAGCAGCAGCTCAGCCCCAGAGCTCCAGGAGGTATTCCCAGAAAAAGCCATGCCAAATGGTGCTAAAATTGGAAAAAATTGGGAAAAAAAATTTGTCAAATAGGAAAAAAATGGTGAAATTGTCCAAAATTCCTAAAATTAGAAATATGGATAAAACCATGGCTGGGATTTTCTCTGGGGGTGTTCAGGGCCCACAGGGCCCTTTGAGATTTGCTGTGTCGAGGGGAAATTCCTTCAGAAATGAATGACCCCAATCCCAGGTTTTTGGTGCTGCTGGGCCCTCCCTTTTCCCACAGTTCCAGAGAATATTTCATCCTGAATCCCATCACAGATTGGGAATATTTAGGATGCAGTTAATGAGTTCTGATGCAGGCGTTTCCATCTGAGCTGAGCTTTTAACTTCCCTCTCCCTTCCCTCTCCTAGCGGCAAGCAGAAATTTTGGAAGGAATAGACTTTTTAGGAGAAGGGACAATTTTTCCAAGCCAACTCCGTGTTTATGGTTTCGTCCTGGCGCAGGAAAAACAAGGAAAGCTGCCTGTGCTTGGCAGCTCCTCTAAAAAATCCCATTTATTTTGTTTTCCTGGTTATCATCACTGATGGAATTCCATAATTGTGGGGTTTAATCCCAACATTTTTTCCATGGTGTGGCCTTTCCCTCCCTTTCCCTAGGCACCGCCAGCTTCACTCCAGGATTTCCCGTTTAAAATTCCAAATCCTGCTGTTTTTAAGGTTATTTTGGGTACCTGCAGGATGGATCTTGGTATGGATGGACAGGGATTTGCCCATGGATAGACCTGGACACGGCCCCTGGGCACGGGAAATCCATGGAATTCGAGCTGGGGCAGGCACAGAAATGGGCAGAGGAATTCTGGATGGGAAATGTTTTGGGAAAACAATTCCTGTTGCCCAACAAATTAAACGAAAAAGGAATTTTTTCATCAGAGGTGTCAGGGAATTACTGAGGGAAGCAGATGGAATCTCCTCCGGAGAGCTGGAAGGGGATCAACACCCGGCAGAGCCGCGGGGGTGGGTAGGATAGGCAGGAGCGGGAATAACGGGATGGGAATTGGAGCTGGAGGAGCTGGGAGGAGCTTGGGAAGGGTTTGGGCCTGGCCTGGTCTGGGATTTGGGCAGCTGGGGCAGATCCTGGGATGCTGTGGGGCTGTGGAGATGGGATTGGGATGTTCTCCATTACCAAAGGCATTTGGGAAGAGCTGGCGGGGGTTTGTTCCCAAAAACTGCAGGAATGTCGTTTGGGGTCTCCAGAATTCCAAACTTCTGGATCAGCTCTTGGCTGTGGCTTTGCTGAGCTGGGAGGTGACACCTCGAAGGGGCTGGAAGGGGCGGGATCCGAGCACTGGGATGCTCGCGTTTATCCTGTTTATCCCGTTTATCCCGTTTATCCCGGCAAATCCCAACCTAAACCCATCCCCACCTTTGCTTGGTTTGCCTTTGAAGCTCCTGGAGAGCAGGGTCTGTTTAGGTGGGATCTTGGGAAGGAATTGTTCCCTGGGAGGGTGGGGAGGGGCTGGGATGGAATTCCCAGAGCAGCTGTGGCTGCCCCTGGATCCCTGGCAGTGTCCCAGGCCAGGCTGGACGGGGCTGGGAGCAGCCTGGGACAGTGGGAGGTGTCCCTGCCATGGCAGGGGTGGCACTGGATGGGCTTTGAGGTCCTTTCCAACCCAAACCATTCCATGATTCCATGATCCTGTGAGGAAAATCCTCTTGGGAGAGGGCAGCAGATCCCTCTGCCAGCAGAGTTAAATCCGGAATTCCTGAGATCCACAAAACCTCATCCAGTGTCCCCTGATTGTGCCCTTGTCCCCTGCCCATGTCCTCCCAGCCCTCACTGTGCAGCCCCTGGAGAAGAAGCTCCGTGCTGGGAATGGTTGGGATTCCCGGCTCCCAGGATTCTCCCAGAGCTGTCAGAAATTGAAATGCACAATGAAGTAGTGGGAAAATCCTACGGAATAGTGGGAAGCTGAGGAATGATTCATCCTCCACCAGAAACTCCTCGGATGTGGAGGCGGCACTGCTGGCCACCAGCATCGATCCAGATCCAGGGATATTCCAGGTTTAGGCCAAATGGGGCCTCGTGAACAACTTCCTCTGGAATCCTGGGTCCCAGATGGAATCCCCGGTTTGCTGGGATGTGAGAGCAGCAGGAATCCCGAGGGGAGGAGGTGACACCCTCGGGCTGTGGGGACAGGAGCCCCCGGGGCTGATCTGATCCTGTCAATTCCTATCCCAAAGTCACTCTGGGACTTTTCCCACTGGTTTTAGTGGAAAAGAGGGACTGACCTCGAGTTACTCCACATGGATTTGGGATGTGGGAACCTCCCATCACCCCGAGCTCTGATGTGTCCAAGCCCAAAAGGCTTTTCCAGCTTGGAGCAGCTGCCAAACCCAAAATTCCTTGGAATTTAGGACATTTTTGATGTCAGTTAATGACCAACATTCCCAAGTGGCCTCGGGCTGTGTCAGAGATGGGACAGCAGAGGGGCATCCATGAATCCATGAATCCTCAGCACTGGAGACCTCACGGAGCATGGGAAGGGCTCAGGCTGGGGATGGAGGAGCTGGTTTGGTTTGGTTCCCAAAGTGTCCTGGGACCGAATTCCAGCGGGAAAGAGAAGGTCCCCTCCTGGTTTCTCTTCCTTGGAAGTTCAGCCCAGGCTGGAGCCACTGGGATCGGGAGCCAGGATGCTCCTGGTGCTGATGGGAGGTGATTTGGGACGAGGCCCAGGAGTGGGCTGCTCCCAGCAAATCCTGCTGCTGGATCTCCTCCCTCAGTTCCCAGGGATCTGATCTTCCAGGCGGGAACATTCCAGCTGTTCTGGAGCTCCCTAACCTCCCCCTTCTCTTCCAGAGGAGACTACGTTCGAGGCCGGAGTCAAAGTGCAGATCCACAGCCAGTCCGAGCCTCCCTTTGTCCAGGAGCTGGGATTTGGGGTGGCCCCTGGGTTCCAGACCTTTGTGGCCACCCAGGAGCAGAGGGTAAGTCCCAAATTCCTGTCCCAGCCCCGGGTCCCTCCGGGGCTCCATGGGAGAGGTTCCTTCTCCGGGATTGATGCCGCTTGGATGCATCCCCATCGTTAACAGGTTTTTGATGCCTTGCTTCAAATTTCCTGGGATGAGGGCAGCTTTTCCAGGTTATTTCCCATGCGTTCCCGCAGCCTTGCATTCCCACAGTTCCCAAAGTCCCACAGTAATTCCAGCTCTAGGAGGGATTTCATCCCTGGTGACTTCCTGACGTTGCTCTTCTGTGGTTGGAGTTGAGCTGCGGCAGCACCGAGTGCTGAGTCCTGTCCAACCCGCTGGGTTTTCCCAGGAAAAGCACATCCCAAGGATATAGAAAGAAGCAGGAGGAAAGAATTTCCTGATGGAGAACAGCGGGAATCTTTCAGGTGACACCAAAATATCAATGGGATTTATGACAAACTCTGCTGGGATACCTGGGAATCATCAGCTTCCCTGGACCCCAGCAGAGACACATCCACAGGGATGGATGGATGGATGGGTGGATGGATGGATGGATGGATGGATGGATGGATGGATGGATGGATGGATGGATGAACAGATGGATGGATGAACAGATGGATGGATTGAGGATTGACCCCAGATCCTCCTCAGGTGCATGGAAAAAAGCCAATGGAATAATCCTTCCCTCCAGCTGGACAGAGATGGCCCAGAATGGGAAGGGATGGACAGGGATGGACAAGGATGGCTGGACAGGGGTGGACAAGGCCAAGCAGGGATGGGCAGGGATGGATGAGGCTGGGATATGGCTGGATGGACAGAGATGGACATGACTGGACAGGGCTGGATAGACAGGGATGGACAGCGATGGACAGGGATGGGCAGGGATGGACAGGGATGGATGGACAGGGCTGGATGGACAGGGATGGGCAGGGATAGACAGGGATGGATGGACAGGGATGGATGGACAGGGATGGACAAAGATGGATGGGTAGGAATGGATAGATGGATGAACGAATGGACAGGGACGGACAGACGGGGGTGGGAAGGGCTGGAAAGAGCCAGACAGGCCATCCTATGGTGCCTGATGCTCAAAGGTTTTGGGAACAGCTCCTCGAGCCGGCCCCACCTGGCAGCTCCAGCAGTGATGGAAAAGATTTGTCTTCCTTAAAAATCCCGTCCTGGACAAGATCTGGGAGCGTGGCTGGGAACTGGAGCCTGTGGAGGAGATCTCCAGGACTTTGGGTTAAATTGGTGCAAATTCTGGGGCTTTGCTGCGGCTGCTGGAAACCTTCCCCACCCCGCTGCCAGCACTGCCTATCCCAGTATTTCCACTGAAAAATGAGAATTCCGATTGGGAGAACATCATCCAGATCAGAGAGAGGGGGAAACATCCCTCCCCAAATCCCCAAATCCCCAAATCCCCCCTTCCACATGGGAGGTGTAGAGGACAGAAGAACAGATTTAGGGACTCTCAGCTCCAGGGTTTCCCTTTTTCCATGGATTTTGTCAGAGTTTTGCTGCTGGGAGACGGAAGGGCTCATTCCTGGGATTTTCTGACTGGTTTGAAATCCTCTGAGGGCTCCAAAGCCTTTTCCCAGGAGAGCTGGAGGGATCTCTGGCATTCAGCTCCCGCCCCAATCCCCGTTCCCAGAAAGTCATTTTTAACCTAATTACAGCCATTAACAACCTCCTCTAATTAATTATCCCTCAGGGACCTTCTGGGCTTCCCCCACCTTCCCGGTGTGCAGCTTTTATCCCAGTCCCTGGTTCAGTCTGGGTTTCTCCAGCTCAGTCTCTCCGTCTGTGCTGCTCCTTTAATAAACCAGAGCCAAAGGTGGAAAAGCTCCAGGGAAATCCGCCAGAGACTGAGCACAGGCAGTTATTGGGGTCCTGAACCCGGAGTTTTACACCCCAGGCCATAAAAGAAATGATTCTGCAGCCGGAAAAAAAATGGGAATGAAGATAAAGGGGAGCTCTCTTCCCATCTCCCAGCTCAGAGCAGCTTCTGGGAGTTAAAAGCTCTTTTTCCAGGCATAAAAAGTGTGGAGTTGGGAAGATTTGAGGTGGGGGGAGCTGTGGATCCTCTGTGGGACAGAATTTGGGGTGTGGGGGGGGTTCATTCCTGGCTCTGGAATTCCATTCCCTGTGGCCCTGCTCAAATCCCTCCCTTCCTTCCCCATCCCGCTCTGGAAATCTGAGCATTCCCTGGCTTTGCTCCCCGAATTCCTGCTTTTCCATGGGGGCAGCTGCTCGGCACCAGTGAGGATTCCCATCTTGGGACCAGGGGGATGAACTCTGGCTTCCCACCCAGAGCTTCCCCAGATCCCCCTGTCCAGGCCAGCTCTGGCTCCGTGGCTGGGATCTCATTAAATCTCCCTTCACAGGGAGCTCTCGGGCTGGAAAATGGGAATTAAATCTTCTCTCCTTAAATCTTAAATCTTCTCTCAGCTTCTTCTCGTCCTCCTCCTCGTCCTCCTCCTCGTCCTCCTCCTCGTCCTCTTCCGGCAGTGTCTGAGCCCCGCGGTTCTTTCAGGGAGACACTTTCGGGATGCATTTCCCACTTTGGGAGCTGATTCAGGAGCGATCTGGGAGGGACCTGGCAGGCGTGGGGTTGGAGATGCTGACTCAGCAACAAAAAAAACCCTGCAAAATCAATTCCAGCGGGAGGTTTGTCCATGGAAGGTGATGGAGGGGTTAAAGAGGCCAAGCTGCCCCTGGACTCGTGGCCAAGGGATATTCTCCCGGCTAAAACAAAGTGGGATTGTTCAGCCTGGAGGAGACACTGGGGGTGACCGAACTGTGACCTGCCAGGACCTGAAGGGGCTGCAGGAGAAGTGGAGAGGGAATACTTCCAAGGGCTGGAGGGACAGGACACAGGGAATGGCTGCCCACTGCCAGAGGGAAAGGGATGGATGGGATATTGGGAAGGAATTCCTGGCTGTGAGGGTGGGGAGGCCCTGGCACAGGGTGCCCAGAGCAGCTGTGGCTGCCCCTGGATCCCTGGCAGTGCCCCAGGCCAGGCTGGACGGGGCTTGGAGCAGCCTGGGACAGTGGGAGGTGTCCCAGGGGCTGGAACTGGATGGGTTTAAAGTCCCTCCCAACCCAAACCGTCCCATAATTCCATGGATTTATGTTTCCCAACCCTTGCTCCGAGCATTTTCTCCCACCCGTGGTCTGACCCCTCCTGGAAAAACATTCGCCCCCTGATTTCTCTGTTTCCCTCAATCCCACAAACTCTCTCAGTGGATTCCCTCCTGTTTATCCTTAAATTCAGAATTAATTCAACCATGAGATCCCATAAAACCAATCCCACAAAACCTCCGTGGTACAGGAGCAATTGGAATAGGAGATGGAAGAAAACCTTGGATTCATAGGGCAGGGGAGGGGTTTGGGTTGGAAAACAGCGCTGGGAGGGAACCGGGAATGGATGCAAAGGAAAATGGGTTTGGAGGGAAGGGGTGGGATGAGGCAGAGATTGGGAAAGGAGGTCGGGAAAAGCCATTGGATCCGAGGATGAGGGAATGGTTTGTGTTTCTGGCTCCCTCTGTGTCCTGTGGAAAAGAGGATTTTATAAGAAGGTGGGAAAGTGAGGACAGGGAAACTCCAGACTCCAACTCCCCCCACACCCCCAAACCGAGCACCTCTGCAGGGTTTGGGAACTGGGTCCGACAAATCCAGCCAGAACTGTCTGGGAGGATGAGGGGGAATGACCTGGCACCCTCTGGATGCGCCCAGGGAATAAGCAGAGGGAGAGGCAGTGGGAATCCCCATCCCTGGGGGATTTAATCCACGTGGATGTGACATTTGGGGTTGTGGGGTGGTGGCAGCTTTGAGGGAACAGCTGGACGTGATCTCAGAGGGCTTTTCCAGCCTTTATAATTCCCTAATTCCACGTTACTGGGGATTTAAGGCTGAGTCTGCACCTGAGCCACAGGCCCGGCTCATTCGGGGGGCAGGAGTGGGAGCAAAGCTGGGATGAGGCTCTGGAGGGGCTGCCTGGACTTTTCATGGATCTCCAGGAGGTTTCAGTGCTGCTGTTCCTGCTGGATTTGCAAAGAAGGATCCTGGAGCTCCCAAATCCCATTTTTCCCTGGGCACTCGTGATCTCTGTAACACTCCCGAGCTCTGCTCCAGGGGAGCTCCCCAGGGCTGGAAGGGTTTAATTCATCCCTTAAAACCAATTCCTCAGGAAGGGAGCAAATGGGAAGGAACAGCCAGGGTGGGAAAGGGGCTGGAGATGAAAATAGACATTTCCAGCACCATTAACTGGGAGCTGGGACCAGCCAGCCATGGCTGCTCAGGGTTTTCCAGCATTTCACAAGGGCTGGAGCTGCCTGGGATGAGAATTCCATGGATTTGCTGCTGTTTGGGGTCTCGTTAAGGAGCGGAGGGTTCTGGGATGAGAATTCCATGGATTTGCTGCTGTTTGGGGTCTCGTTAAGGAGTGGAGGGTTCTGGGATGGGAATTCCATGGATTTGGTTCTATTTGGGGTCTCGTTAAGGAACGGAGGGTTCCGGTTCTGGTTTCGTTGGGAACAAGAGAAACCCAGCCTGGGTGGGGTTGGGATGCTCAGGGAGGGGCTGGATCCTCCCGTGGGATTGCTGCAGCTTGGTGGCATCAGCCACGTGTCAGGGAGGCAGGAATCGGTGCCGGATCCATCCCAGAGCCAGAGGGAAATAGGGCAGGAAAAGGACCTGGCACTGCCCAGGCTCCCCAGGGAATGGGCACATTCCCGAGGCTGCCGGAGCTCCGGGAGCGTTTGGACACCGCTCCCAGGGATGCCCAGGGTGGGGCTGGTGCGATCCTGGACTCATTCCTTGTGGGATCCCTCCCAGCCCAGGATATCCCGGGATTTTATGAAGCTGCCCCGGCCTCGTGCCGGGATCGTCTCCAGCACATTTCCGTGTGTGAGGGAATGGAGGAGGCAGGGAAATCAGGGACAGCGCTCCCGGATAATGTAGGGAATGACCTCCGCGGCTGCAGGCAGCTGCTGGTCGCTCCCGGGAGGCTCTGTGCCAGGAGCGGTGGAAAAGCAGGAATGTGGCCAGGGAGAGGCTGTGGCAGAGCCGATCCTGCCCTGCCCCTGGGATCTCTTCCCTCCGGGTTTTCCAAGCTCATCCCCTCTTTCCCTGGCGTTCGGGACAAGCAGGATCCCTCCAGCTTCCAAGGAGTCAAATCGACTTTTTCCTTCCCCTTTTAGCACCTGCCAGCTGGGAACTGATCCCAGTAATCCCGGAGAAAGCAGGGATCAGGAGGGTTGGGGAAGCGTTTAATTCATTAATTAATAATTAACGACTGCAAAAGGGCCAGGCCGGGAGTTTGTCGCCCTCAATTAGAGGCTGGAGCTGGATTTGGATTTCTCCGAGCAGGAGCGGGAGGAGGAGCCCTTGGGGAGCTGCCGGGGAGCAGAATTCCTGCGAGATCCGAGGGCAGGGGTGTCCCTGCTGCCTTTCCTTTGTTTGTTCCTGCTTTGGGGGCAGCGGCTCCACACCGACCCCAAACTGGGATCATCCGGGAGAAGGGAAAGGGATTCCCTCAGGATTCCCTCAGGAGGAGGATCTGGAGAGGCTCCAGGGACAGGGATCAAACCCAATTAAGCCTCTCCCGTTAATTCTTTCCGTGGCTGAGGGCTGGGATTGCTCCATCCATCCTGATCCTGCTCCTGGCTCCTCGGGGTGCCTCTCCCGGCATTCCAGCAGCTCCAGCGCCACGGAGAGCAGGAATTCAGGTGTCTGAGCTGAGCTCAGCAGTTCCACGGGATCAAGGCTCTGGATGGAGAGGCTTTTCCCGAGGTTTCAGCCCCGACTGGGCTGGGAAGGGATTCACGGGAGCTCTCAGGGATGGATTCCCTTGGATTTAACCCCGGGGGTTCCTGCGCCGAGCTGGGAGCGGCGGCTGGGAGAACACTCCAGACTTTTCCTGGGAATGTGAGAAGATTTTCCTGCTTGGGGAAAGTTTGGTGGAGTTTTAGTTTGTGGAGTGGAGTCTGCCAGGCAGAAATTCCCGCTGCTCCTTCCACAGCTGCTCCCACACCGAGACCTTCATTGTCAGCTGGGAGTGTCACCTCCAAATGTTCATTGTCAGCCAGGAGTGTCACCCCCGTGACACTGGGGTAACTCCTCAGGGACAGCTTGTCCCGAGTGAATTATCCCGGGAATTGGGGAGCTCCTGGGAGGGGGGGATGCCCTGAGGGATTCCAGCAGCTGCCCCAACAGAGGAGCTCCCGTGATGTCCTGCAACAGCCCCTGGCCCTGTGCCTGGCCTTGTGCCTGTCCCTTTCTCTGTCCCGTCTCTGTCCCTGGCCTGTCCTGCAGCTCATGTCCCTGTCCCCAGCTGACCCCTGTCCCATCCCTGTCCCCAGCTGACGTACCTGCCCCCGCCGTGGGGCGAGTGCCGCTCCCCGGATTTGGGGCTGGCGTTTTTCCCGGTGTACAGCGTCACCGCCTGCAGGATCGACTGCGAGACTCGGTACATCGTGGAGAACTGCAACTGCAGGATGGTGCACATGCCAGGTGGGGACACTTGGGACAGCTGGGGATGGGCTGGAGGGATGGGCCACATGGCAGGTCAGGGCACCTGGGGACACCTGGGGACACCTGGGAACAGCTGCAGACACCTGAAGATGGCTTGGAGGGACAGTCCGCATGCCAGGTCAAGGACAGGGACATCTGGGGGGACACGTGGGGACACCTGGGGGGACACCTGGGGACACCTGGGAACAGCTGCAGACCCCTGAAGATGGCTTGGAGGGACAGTCCACATGCCAGGTCAGGGACAGGGACACCTGGGGACACCAGGGGACACCTGGGGCTGGGCTGGAGGGACGGGGGGTGCCTGAGGGAAGTAGGGCACTCCTGGTGCTTGGGACAGGCCGGACCTGAGGCAGCAGCGGCCTGGGGCCAGCAGGGCCATCCCTGTGCTGGGGACACCGAGGACAGCAGAGGGGAGGGAGGGATTGTCCCTGCTCTGGCCTGGGGCAGCCTCATCTCGAGTTTTGGGGCAGTTTTGGGGCAGTTTTGGGGCAGTTTTGGGCACCACGAAATAAAAAAGACATCAAAGAACCAGAGAGGGTCCAAAGGAGGGACACGAGGATGGGAAGAGTCTGGAGGGGCCACACGAGGAGCAGCTGAGGGCACTGGGAGTGTTCAGAGGAGGCTGAGGGAAGACCTCAGTGAGCTGCTCAATGTCCTCAGGAGGGGACAGGAGGGGACAGGAGCGGCTCCGATCTCTGCTCCCTGGGACAGGGACAGGACAAGGGAACGGCCTGAAGAGGTGTCACAGGGGATTTGGGATGGAGATCAGGGAAAGGTTCTTCCCCCAGAGGGTGCTGGGCACTGCCCAGGCTCCCCAGGGAATGGGCCCGGCCTCGAGGCTGCCAGAGCTCCAGGAGCATTTGGACAGCGCTGCCAGGTATGCCCGGGGTGGGGCTGTTGGGGGGTCTGGGCAGGGCGGGGGGTGGCACTGGGTGATCCTGGGGGTCCCTTCCAGCCCAGGATATTCCAGGATTCTCTGTGAAATAGGGACAAGCCATGGAAGAGAGACCTGGGCCTGATTAAGGTTGGAAAAGACCTCCGGGATCATCAAATCCCACCTTTTTTAGCTCCAGTGCCACCCTGGGTGCTGTTCCCAGCAGCTCCCATGGGAAAGGCCCCTGTGGCAGGCAGAGGTGGGGACAGCGGGGTCACCTGGCTGCAGGGAGGTCCCTGGGTCCCCGTGGAGAGCCCGGTGTCCCCCTGTGACGGCTCTGTCCTGTCCCTGCAGGGGACGCTCCCTTCTGCACCCCGGAGCAGTACAAGGAATGCGCAGAGCCCGCGCTCAGTGAGTACCACGCAACCCCTGGATCCAGGGGAATTCCCGCGGCCTGGGTGCTCCTGGCTGGCAGGAACGGGGGAGCTGCAGCCTGGAGGGGGGCTGGGATTAGACCCAAGGTGCTGGGAAGTGCCGGATGCACCCTGGGGTGAAGTTTCTCCTGGTTCTCCACGGGGCACAGAAACCCTCGGGATCAGGGGAGCCCCAGGAGCCCCTCTGGGTTTGGGTTTGGGTTTGGGTTTGGGTTTGGGATGGAGGGACCATTCCAGGTCTGGGTTTAGGACACTCAGCCATGAGTTCCCCGAGCTGCTGTTGGTAGCAGAGTGTGGCCTCCAGCAAAAGGCCTCTCCAGGGTGGTGAGAACTGGGATGAACTGTTCATGATGGGAGAGAAACATCCAGGAGTGGCCCCCTGGCCCTCTTCTGGGAGGGATAATCTCTGCTCCTGCCCTGCTCTGTGTCCCTGCTCCATGGGATCCTACCCTGCTCCGTGTCCCTGCTCCATGGGATCCCGCCCTGCTCTGTGGGATCCCCCCCGCTCCGTGTCCCTCGTCCATGAGCTCCATGCCTGGTCCCTGCTCCCTGAGATCCCGCCCTGCCCTGTGTCCTTGATCCATGGGATCCCACCCTGATCCGTGTCCCTGATCCATGTCCCCGCTCCATGGGATCCCGCCATGCCCCATGTCCCTGATCCACGTCCCTGCTCCATGGGATCCCGCCGTGCCCCGTGTCCCTGATCTACGTCCCTGCTCCATGGGATCCCGCCCTGCTCTGTGGGATCCCCCCCGCTCCGTGTCCCTAGTCCATGAGCTCCATGCCTGGTCCCTGCTCCCTGAGATCCCGCCCTGCCCTGTGTCCTTGATCCATGGGATCCCACCCTGATCCGTGTCCCTGATCCATGTCCCCGCTCCATGGGATCCCGCCATGCCCCATGTCCCTGATCCACGTCCCTGCTCCATGGGATCCCGCCGTGCCCCGTGTCCCTGATCTACGTCCCTGCTCCATGGGATCCCGCCGTGGCCCGTGTCCCCGCTCCGTGAGCTCCATGGCCGCCCCCCGCAGGTCTCCTGGCGGAGAAGGACAGCAGTTACTGCATCTGCAGGACGCCCTGTAACCTCACCAGGTACAACAAGGAGCTCTCCATGGTCAAGATCCCCAGCAAGACCTCGGCCAAGTACCTGGAGAAGAAGTTCAACAAGTCGGAAAAATACATCTCGTGAGTGGGGGAGGGCCTGAATTCCTTTGGGTTTTGGGGGAAAATGTCTGGAAAACACCCAGTCCTGGCCGATCCATCCCCAGCGCAGGGAGGTCCTCCAGGGAAGAGCAGAGTGAACACCTGGAAGAGATGAGGCTGTTTCCTTCTCAGTAGAACAACCTGAGTTCCTTCCTGAGGACTGTCCTCATGGGAATCCTCCATTCTCACCAAAAAAAGTGCAGATATTCCCCGATTTGCTGGTCCTGCTGGAGATTTGTATCTCTGAACTGAGGTCCTCAGGCAGCCACGGCCTTGGAGCTCTCCCGGCCCTGGGCATGTGATTGCCACATGTGGGAAGTGAGAGCTGCTCCAGATCCTTTGGATTCTGCTTCACGGAATCACAGAATCCTGGAATGGTTTGGGTCGGAAGGGACCTTAAATCCCATCCAGTGCCACCCCTGCCATGGCAGGGACACCTCCCACTGTCCCAGGCTGCTCCCAGCCCCGTCCAGCCTGGCCTGGGACACTGCCAGGGATCCAGGGGCAGCCACAGCTGCTCTGGGCACCCTGTGCCAGGTCCTCCCCACCCTCCCAGCCAGGAACCACCATCCAGGAAAAGAATTCCCAGCAAAGTGAGATCCGAGATCCTGAGGAATCCTGGGGAAACCTTTTCCAGCTGCTCCAAAGGCTCCCAGAGCCCTCAGGCTGCCCTGAGCTCCTGCTCTGCAGCAGCTCCAGGTTCTGTGGGTTCTGAGGACCCCAGCAACCTGGACAAAGAGGGAATTAAGCCCCAAAATCCCATTTTTCCCTTATCCCAAAGGATTGAGCCCCCAGTGGCTCCTGGGCTGACGCTTTTCCCGTTCCCACAGAGAGAACATTCTCGTGCTGGACATTTTTTTTGAAGCACTCAACTACGAGACCATTGAGCAGAAGAAAGCCTATGAAGTGGCAGCCTTACTTGGTAAGGGGGGACTGGGACCAGTTTGGTGTCTCTACTGCTCTGGGAGGGGTCCACAGCCTTGAAACCCCCAGCAAGGCCCCGTGTCTACTTCCCTCACCCCACCACGGCATCCCAGGAATGTCCCCATGGATACACCATGTGTTCATGGAAGGTTCTGGAGCTGCTCCATCCCTGCCTGCTCCCAGCTCCCCAGTTTTTGGGGATTTGGGGGCTGGGTGGGTGCTGAGTGCCCTCTGTGGTGCAGGGTGTGGGGGAGGACATCCCAAAACCATCTCCCATCACCTCTTCCTGCTCCAAGTCCACCTTTTCCAGCCAGGCCTGAACTCTTGGCCTTTGGATGCTTCATGGAGGAGCTGCAGGAGACCTATGGAAAGTTCTGCTCCATCCCTGCCTGCTCCCAGCACCCCAGTTTTGGGGAATTCTGCTCCCTATGGTGGCCCTGGGCAGCGTGTGGGGGAGGACATCCCAAAACCATCTCCCATCACCTATTCCTGCTCCAAATCCATCCTTTCCAACTGGGCCTGAGCTCTTGGCCTTTGGCTGCTTCATGGTGGAGGAGGAGACCCATGGAAGCTTTTGCTGAGCTGCTCCATCCCTGCCTGCTCCCATTTGTTGGAGATTTTGGGGCTGGGTGGGTGCTGGGTACTCTCTGTGGTGCAGGGGGACATCCCAAAACCATCTCCNGACCCATGGAAAGTTCTGCTCCATCCCTGCCTGCTCCCAGCACCCCAGTTTTGGGGGATTCTGCTCCCTATGGTGCCCCTGGGCAGTGTGTGGGGGAGGACATCCCAAAACCATCTGCCATCACCTCTTCCTGCTCCAAATCCACCTTTTCCAGCCATGCCGGAGCTCTTGACCTTTGGCTGCCTCAGGGAGGAGCTGCAGGAGACCCTGAGCAGCTCCAGCTTTGGGGTCCCAGCTGCAGCTCTGGGGTTGGCCCCACTGGGTTTGGGGTGGGGGTGAGCCCCCCCAGCCCTGCAGCCTCCCTGAGCCCCCCGAATCCCTGGATCCCTCTGGAATGCTGGGAGTGCTCAGAGCCTTGGGAAGGTGGACCTGGGTGACCCCTGGGGCTGGACACCCAGGGTGGGGACATGGAAGTGTCCTCATGTCACCCCACGTGGGTGGCCCTGCCAAATGCCCCCTCGGGAGCCCTTCTGAACCTCCTGGGGTTTTCCCAGGAATTCCAGGGAGGAAGAGGAGGCTGCTGGAGCCTCTCTGACCCAAACCCCATTTGCCCCTTGTAGGACCCTCATTCCCAAGGCTCTGGAGCTTTGGGAAGAGCCTCATCCCAGAATCTTTTTCCCAGGTGATTCCCCGTGGTGTAAATCCAGAACATCCCCTGGGATCATTCCGGGTCCTCACTTTGCTCCCAAACTTCTTCCCTTTCCTCTCTCCGTGTCTCATGGACACCCCTGGCAAAGGCCCCTTCTCCCCGCCACCATTTGCTCTGGGGTCAGTCCAGGGCTGTTTCCCAGCAAAATCTGTGGGATTTGCCCTCCCTGAGCACCATATCCCAGTTACCTTCCCAGTAGATCCCTGGGAATCTCCTCTCCTCAGGTTCCACCCCAGACACTCAAGCAGAAGCCAGGAGATGCTTCCCAAAAACCCCAGGGCCTCTCCCTTCCCACTTTTCCCAGACTGGGATTTTTCCTTGGCTCGAGGGATGTTCATCCTTCCCAGCACCTTCCCCAGACTGGGAACTGGGATTCCTGGGATGAGCCTGGAGCGCTTGCGGCTCGTTAGCAGCAAAACCATTTCGGTGGCCAAGCCCATTCCCAGGATGCCACCGGTGCCGTTGGAGACACTGCTGTTCCGGGGGAAGTTTTTCCCAGGTTTTTTGGGGCTGGCAGCTCCTGGGACAGGAGCTGGGAGCGCTCACGGCGCTGTCCCCTGCAGGTGACATCGGTGGCCAGATGGGGCTGTTCATCGGGGCCAGCATCCTCACCATCCTCGAGCTCTTCGATTACCTGTACGAGGTAAGGCTGCCCCGCCCCAGCCCGGGATTGCCCATCCTGGAGTCCCTCAAACCGGGATTTCCCATCCCAAAGCCCCTCATCCCGGGATTTGTCACTCCTGGAGCTCCTCAGCCTGGGATTTCCCACTCTTGGAGCCCCTCAAATCAGGATTTCCCATCCTGGAGCCCCTCATCCCAGGATTTCCCATCCTGGTTCCCCTCATCCCAGGATTTCCAATCGTGGTTCCCCTCTTGGGAAATCTTGGGATTTCCCACTCCTGCTGCCCCAGTCCCTGGATTTCCTGGTGATCCCAGACCCCCCACCCCCAATCCCATATTTCCAACCTGCCTGATCCAGCTCTCCCACAGCCCCATCCCGGGATGGGAACAGGGAGTTTTATTCCCACGGGATGTAAGAGTTGTCCATGGCTGTCAATTTGATGTGTCCCAATCCAGGTTTGGGACGTGTCCCATTCCAGGGAAGGGCCACATCCCACAGTCCCAGCTCGGAACTCGCTTCACATCCTCTCATTCTCATTTTTTTGGGATGCTGGCTTAATATTTTTCTGTTTTCAGACAACTCCCCCCATCCCAATCCCAATCCCTCCTGGGCAGCTCCAGCATTGGTGCCATTAACTAGGAATAAAAAATAGGGAAAAATTCCAGGCCTAAAGCTCAGAGAGCAGCAAAAGCTGAGCCTGAATTTAGAGCTCAGCCTGGATACCCAAATATTTAATTAAATTTGTGTTTTCCTGGATTTCTTGGGGATTTTTCCCAAACAGGCCATAAAAAACCTCACAAATTTGGGATTTTCATCTCCGTTTTCCTCCTTGCTTTGAGATCTGCTGATAAAATCTGTCAGATGTGGGGTTTTTTGCTGTTATTTTTAGTTTTTTTCTTCTTATTTGGGCTTAAAATTCATTTTGTCCCCTCAGAGAAGCTCCCTGGGGATGCCCCAGCAGGGGAATCTTCACATTCATGGATATTTAACCCCACCAGCCAGGTGAAAAGGAATAAAATACCTTAAAACTTCCCCAAAATCCCCACAGTTTTCCCCCTCTGCTCGGGGTTTCACAAAGCGGGGGTCAGCACCTCAGAAATTTGAGTTTTCAGCCAAAATATTTGGAGATTCTGGGAATGACAGCAAGCAGATCCAATTTTCATTCACGGATTGGCCAAAGTTGGGGGAAATATTGACCCTAAAGAGGCTTTTTTGGAATCTTGTGCTGAGCTCCGTCCTCCTTGTGGTCCCAAATTCGTGCCACACTTCCCTGCTCCAGCCAGGATCCACATTCCATGGGAACTGACCCCATTTTTTGGGATTTCAGGATTTCAGCTTTCTTCTTGTTGGTTTTATTTCTCTTTCTTCCCAGTGGAAGTTCTCCAGTAAAACACTTCCCAAGTTTTCTGGGATTTCCCTGGAAGCCAAATCCTGCAGCAGCAGGAAATGAGGGGGCTGGGAAGGGAAATGGAGCTCACAGAGCTGGGAGCTCTCCCTGAACCCCAAGAGTGTCCCAAAAATTGAATTTTTGTGGGTTTTATTCCTTGTAAGAGAATCCTGGAATGGTTTGGATGGATGGGAACTTAAGGATCATCTGCTCCCACCCCTGCTGTGGCAGGAACACCTCCCACTGTCCCAGGCTGCTCCCAGCCCCATCCAGCCTGACCTGGGACACTGCCAGGGATCCAGGGGCAGCCACAGCTGCTCTGGGAATTCCATCCCAGCCCCTCCCCACCCTCCCAGCCAGGAATTCCTTCCCAAAATCCCACTCAAATCTCCCCTTTCCCAGTGGGAAGCCATTCCCTGTGTCCCGTCCCTCCAGCCCTTGTCCCCAGTCCCTCTCCAGCTCTCCTGGAGCCCCTTTAGGCCCTGCAAGGAGCTTCTCTTCTCCAGGTGAGCACCCCCAGCTCTCCCAGCCTTTCCATGGCTCAGCCCTTGGAGCATCCTCCTCCTCCCAAGCCTTTGGAATGCAGCCCAAACCCAGCCCATCCCAAAGCTCCCTTTGCAGCCTCTTCCCACCTTAACCCCGGCTCCCTCCTTTTGCAGCTGATCAAGGAAAAATTATTGGACCTTCTTGGAAAAGAGGAAGAAGACGGGAGCCATGATGAGAACGTGGTGAGGGGAGAAGGGGGAATTCCCTAGGGACGCTGGAACTCTTCCCAAGGCTCTGGAGCTTCGGGAAGAGCCTCATCCCAGAATCTTTTCCCAGGAAAAGATTGTCAAGATCCCCTTATTAGAATATAATCAAATTATATCTAAAAATTTGGCCCCTGCCCCAATTAAGTTGCAAACAGGAGCAGATGCCAGTGACAGCAGTGTGAGGTTTATTGGATAGGAAATACGAGAGAGAGAGAGAGAAAAGAGAGAAAAAGCAAGGGAGAGAAATAGAAAATAGGTGGGGGGGGACAGAAGGAGGGTGACAGGGACAGAATAAGGAAAATATCCCCATCTGTGGATCCCAAGGATGCTCCGTTGATCCTCTCCAGCTGCTCTTGGCGGTGAAGGTCCCCAGAAAAGCACAGAATCCGAAGGGTTAATGTAGCTCAGGCCAGGTGGGAAATCCCGGGCGCCTCCCTGGGGCAGGGGGAGTTTGCCACTGTCTCTTACAACAGACTTCGGGCTTGTGGTGGCACATGCAAGGCCTCGGGAATGGCTCGGGGGGTCTGTGATGGATTCTGACACCCCCTCAGCTGCCTCCCACGGGACCGTCCCGTGGATGTGGCCTGTGGGGTTTGTGTCGGGGAGGATGGGGCTTCAGTGCCCCTGAGCAGAGCCCCGAACGCAGCAGAGACCCGGCCCTGGCTGGGTTTGGGGTGGGGGAGAGCAGAGCCCACAGAGGCCAGGCTTGCACAGCCTCACCCCGAAACCAGGCCAGCGGGGACAGCAGCACCCCGGGGCGTGGGGGAGCAGGGAGAGGCCACGGCTGGGGCTCGTTTCCCCATCGTTATCCAAAGGGAACGGCCCGGCCCAGCTGCTCCCAAAGGGAACGGCCCGGCCCAGCTGCTCCAGCAGCTCCGGAGCAGCCTGGAGCCCCTGTGCTGGAAAACTCCGCTCCTGCAGCTGCTGGGGGTGAGCAGGGGCTGAGCTCTGCCCCTTCCATCCCTGCCGTGCCACGGAGCCCTCCAGGGGTGGAATAACCCATTCCCAAACCTGGCTCAGCAGGGATCAATAACACATTCCCAAACTCTGGCTCATGGCTGCGCTCACAGCCCAGGGACCCGCCTGGTTTCGGGGTGAGGCTGTGCAAGCCTGGCCTCTGTGGGGTCTGGTTTCCCCAAACCCAGCCAGGGCAGGGTCTCTGCTGCGTTCGGGGCGCTGGTGGATGCATTCCTCTCCCTCAGCCTTGTTTGTCTGAGGTAACCACAAGCCCTGTGAGGAGCGGCTGAGGGAGCTGGGGCTGTTCAGCCTGGAGAAAAGGAGGCTCGGGGGAGACCTCATCTCTCTCTACACCCCCCTGACAGGAGGGGGCAGCTGGGGGGGTCGGGCTCTGCTCCCAGGGAACAGGGACAGGAGGAGAGGACACGGCCTTGAGCTGCGCCAGGGGAAGGTCAGGCTGGACATCAGGAAAAAATCCTTCACTGAAAGAGCGACTGCCCACCGGAATCTGCCCAGGGACGGGTGGAGTCACCATCCCCAGAGGGGTTTAACAAAGCCTGGACGTGGCACTCAGGGCCGGGGTTTGGTTGGTGAGGAGGTGTTGGGTCACAGGTTGGACCTGATGATCTCAAAGGTCTTTTCCAAGCTGGTTCATTCCGGGATCCTGTGGCTGAAGGACGGGTTTCCCTTATCCAATCCCAGCAGTTGGCCTTCCAGCCCAGAGTTCTCCAAGGGGGTTTCTGTGGTTGCAGCTCCTTTATCCGGAGTTTGTTATAATTAGCAAAACTTCACCTCAGAGTTTTAGGCATGAACCGTTTCAGTCTCTGACGAGGTGGAAGGGCCGGGGAGCATCCAGCGGCTCAGGGATAACGCATTCCACGGTTTTCCATCAGCAGAGCACCTGTGATCCAGTGCCAAACCACTCGGAGAGCCTGAGCCACACTGTGACCGTGCCCCTGCAGGCCCCGCTGGGGACGCTGGAGGAAATCGCCTGCTGACCCCTCCCCACCACAGTGCCCATCCCGAGGAAGGAAAACTGCACAGGGAAAACAGGGACCCAGCTCAGGTTTGCACCAGGGGGAAAAAAAAGATGGAAAAAAAAAAAAAATACTGGGAAAAAATACTGGGAAAAAAAAATACTGGAAAAAAAAGATGGAAAAAAATTATTTAAAAAATCTATTAAAAATTAAAAAAAAAAGAAGAAACTTGCTATGCATTAAAATAATATAAAAATAATATAAAAATATAAATTCTAAATATACTCTGCCCAAAGTGAGAGGCGCCTTGGACCTGACTCCTGTTGTCCTTTCCTCCTGGGGGGGTTTGGCTCCAACCTGGGAAGCAGCTCCCAGGCTGGGAGAGCCAGGAATGTTCACCTGGAAAAGGGAAAGTCAGGAGAAACCTCAGAGCCCCTTCCAGGGCCTAAAGGGGCTCCAGGAGAGCTGGAGAGGGACTGGGGACAAGGGCTGGAGGGACGGGACTTTTTGGGATTGTCCAAGCCCCGAGCAGCAGCAGCAGCAGCAAATCCCAAAGGAAGCATCCCAAACATCCCGAGCGCTGCGCTCCAGGGCTTTTCCTGGCCCCGGGATTCCCCAGCTGCCTCCCTCAGCTCTGCTCCTCTTTGCAGTCCCTGGGTTTCAGTGCCAGAAGGAGCATCCCAGAACTCTCCATTCCCAGCGCCGTAGGCTGAAAGGTTTAGAATAAACCCAAAGTCGCCGCTCTCGGATTCATCTCCTGGTCGCGTCCTCCGGGTGGGGTTGGGATGAATCCCGAGCTCGGCCCGAGGTGAGCATCCCTGGAGAGGAGCCAAGGGGCTCCCCATGGATCATCCCAGCCCTGCTCCTCCTCCTGCAGTGCCTGGAGAGTCCGGGAGGGGCGCTGCCCGGGGAGGGGGGCGTTGGGTTCGTTTCTTTTTGAATTTTTGGGGGGGAATTTCTGGAATTTCCTTCTTCTCCCGTCCATGGAGTCTGTGCTTTCTCCTCGTTCTCCTGGCTGACATTAAAGCTGGTCTTGTGGAAATGGCCGGGCTGTGTCATTCCTGCCTTGCCCTCATCCCGAGTGGGAGGGCACATCCCAGGAAAAGCCCATCCCGGGAGCTTCCCAGCTCATCCCTTGTCCCTCCTTTTCCTCCCCACCACGTCCTCACACAGCTCTGGGTGGGGTGGGAGTGGTGCCATGGCCGTGCCCAGCTGCATGCCTGTCTTCTCTGGCATGGGGGATCTGCGGGATGTGCTGGGATCTCTGGGAAGTGCTGGGATCTCTTTGCTGACAGAGGTGTTAGAAACCTCTCCACGAAGTTTTGGGATTGTTGAGCTGGGAGAGGAGAAGCTTTGGGGTGACCTCACTGAGGCCTGAAGGGAGCCTGGAAAAACCATGGAGAGAGACTGGGGACAAGGGCTGGAGGGACAGGACACAGGGAATGGCTTCCCACTGCCAGAGGGCAGGGATAGATGGGATACTGGGGAGGAATTGTTCCCTGGGAGGGTGGGCAGGCCCTGGCACAGGGCGCCCAGAGCAGCTGTGGCTGCCCCTGGATCCCTGGCAGTGTCCCAGGCCAGGCTGGACGGGGCTGGGAGCAGCCTGGGACAGTGGGAGGTGTCATAGCAGGGGTGGGAGGGAATTCAGTGATCTTTCAGCTCCTTCCAACCCAAACCATTCCAGAATTCTGGGATTACAACTTTTCCTTTTCTGAGGCATAACAAGAAAATCCATTTCTGTCCAAGTGCATCCCGAAATGTGTCAGCAGCAGCTTCACCCCTGGATCCAGGCACTGAGGGGCTGCTCTGCCGCTGCTCCAGAACTGGGAGAGACCTGGGAATTTTAAGGAAGACCCTCAGGAAGGGATGAGGGTTTGGGGTGCCTGGAAAAGGCCCTGAGCCCCAATGGAGAGGGATGGGAAGAGATTTCAGTTCCCATTCCAAACCTCATCGGGATGAAGGGTTCCTTTTCCAGAAAAAAAAAGATCAAAGATCAGGAAAAGTTGTGAGGATGATTTGGGAATTTGGGAGGAAAACCAACCAAAATCCAAACCCCAGCACAGCCCCAGCTCTGCTCCAGTGCCCCAGGGTTTTCCAGGGAAAAGAGAAGCTCCGTTGTTTGCTGTAATTAACCCCTCCAAGGAAAAGAGAAAGGAGTGGAAAAGGAACCAGCAGGTCCATCCCACCTGTTTGGTGTTGGATGGGTCTGGGCAGTGCCCAGGGATGGAGCAGGGATGGGAGCAGGGAGCAGGGATGGAGCAGGGATGGGAGCAGGGAGCAAGGATGGGAGCAGGGAGCAAGGATGGGAGCAGGGATGGGAGCAGGGATGGGAGCAGGGATGGAGCAGGGATGGGATGGGAGCAGGGATGGGAGCAGCAATGGAGCAGGGATGGGATGGGAGCAGGGATGGGAGCAAGGATGGGAGCAGGGATGGAGCAGGGATGGGATGGGAGCAGGGATGGGAGCAGNAGGGATTGGATGGGAGCAGGGGTGGAGCAGGGATGGGGGCAGGGATGGAGCAGGGATGGGATGGGAGCAGAGATGGGATGGAAGCAGGGATGGAGCAGGGATGGGAGCAGGGATGGGAGCAGAGGGGATGCTCCCTGCACAGGAGCCTTTTCCCAACCAACAGCTCCCAAAAACCCCAAAATCCTGATGGAAAAAATTAAAAAAAGAATCCCCATGGGAGATGAAAATCCCAAAATCCCATGGACAAGGTGGGAAAATCCAGAGTGGGACTGACCAGGGGGCTTGGCTCAGCTGGAGCTCAGGAAATCCACCCTCAACCACAAATCCATCAAACAAAGCTGGGATTGCCGTCCGAAGGGATAATCCCCCCTGGAACTCCGCAGGAGCACTGGATCATCCCTGCTGGGCAGCAGGGCCCGGGACAGTGAGGAAAATCCCGTGGGAATGCTTCAGGAGGGAAAGCAGGACAGAGCCGGCTCTGAGGAGGAATTTCTGAAGTGCAGCCACGTTTTTGGGGAATGGGAGGTCTCAGCTTGGCATGGAGAGGGCTGGAGCCCAGGGCAGGGCACATTCCCGGGATTTACAGCCCAGCCACCACATCCCTGAGCAGCTCCCACAGCTGTGTTCCCACAGGGACCAGGAAAACACCAGGGAATGCTCCTGGAGTCACCTCCACGTGCTCAAGGTCACCCAAGCACCTCTCCCTGTTCCTCCTGCATCCCACGGGATGCTCCAAGGGCCAGCACTTCCTCATTCCCGGGAATCACCGGCTGTGAAGGACATTCCGCGGTCCATCCTCCCTGCTCCTCCCCCCGGGCCTGCGGCAAGGACAGCAATTAGAGGCAATTGACGGGAATTCTTAGCAGGAAAATTGTCCTTGGTTTGTGTCAGTTTGGGTGGGAAGAGCCCAATCCCAATCCCAGCCCAATCCATCCCGATGGGAATTCTTGTGATGGTTCCTCTCCCACGCCGTGGTGGTTTCTGAAGGTTTTGTTGCCTTCTCCACTGCAAGAGCTCAATGATGATCCATCCATTAGCTCAGGGAATTCCTGGGAGCTGCAGCTCCTGGAATTCCTGGGAGCTGCAGTCGCTGTGTCCTTGGCTGTGTCCGAGCACATCCCCATTAACATGTTCCATGTCTGACTCCGATTTAAACTCTCGGAAGTTTTCCCTCCCCTCCTCCCTGTGTTTCCCAGCCTCTCCATTGGTATTCCAGGCAGGAATATTCCCCACGTCCTTAAAGGAATCATCTTCACACTCCGCAGGGTTCCTGCTCTTCCTGAGCTCCCCCGGAGCACACCCAGGACCATGGATCAGGAGAATCCAGGGTTTCATCAGGGAAAACTGTGGAGCAGGGCTGGAACAGGGACACCAGGCTGATCCCAGCTGCATTCCTGGAAGGATTAGAGCTTTGGGATCCTCAGTGACATCCCTGGGATCTCCATGGAGCTCCGGGGTGCAGGTGGGGTGGGACCATTCCCAGGTCACTGGTTCGGGGAATTCCTGCTCCCAGCTTCGCATTTTTCCCTCTCTCAGCCTCTCCACTCCCTCCAAGAACTCATTTTTCCTTAAATTTGTGTCCCTCCTGCAGCCTGGCCAGGATTTGGGGCTCCCCAGGCTCCCTCTGTGCCTGCACCAAACCGCGCTGCCCTTCCCATCACTTCAGTAATTCCTTCATTTCTCCCTCCGGCATTCCCGGGGCGCTGCTCCCGGCACGGCTGTGCCTGACCAGCCGGAGCCGCTGGAATCTGGGATCGCTGCAGGGTAGCTCCAGGGGCTGCTCCAGGCTCTGGGTCCTGCTCAGGGACACCCAAATACAGCCCTGCAGGGGGACAGGCGGGTCCCACATTCCTGTGCCATCCAGGCTGATCCCACATTCCTGTGCCATCCAGGCTGATCCCATATTCCTGTGCCATCCAGGCTGATCCCACATTCCTGGGCCATCTAGGCGGGTCCCACATTCCTGGGCTGTCCAGGCTGCTCCGGCCCCATTCTTGAGCCATCCAGGCTGCTCTCCCATTCCCATCCCATCCAGGATTCTCCCACATTTCAGTGCCTTCCAGGCTGCTCCTGTCCCATTCCTCCATCCAAGCTGCTCCACCCAGGCTGCTCCCTCATTCCTGAGCCATCCAGGCTGCTCATGTCCCATTCCTGTCCCATCCAGGCTGTTCCCACGTTTCCCCTCTCAGACACCCCCGGGCCGGTTCCATCCGATTGCGGAGCTGTTCCCAAGGGAAGGGCAGGACTGGCTCCCTGCAGGGATGGGATGTTGGCTCCACAGCAGCTCCCGGCTGGAAGTGCAGCAGCTCCCGGCTTTTCCTCCGTGTTCTTCACCCTTCCTTTTCCTCAGCCTGGCTGAAATTCCCCCTGGTCCTTCCCTGGACACTCCCGGTGCGGGTGGGAGAGGCTTGGCAAAGAGCAGGAAAACCTCGGGCACAGCAGGGAAGTTTGCGGAGCACAAATCCCGTTTTTTCCACCGATCTCCTCCAGGAAAAAGGGACAGGAGAGGAGCAAAGCGGAGCAGGAGCAGGTGGGGAGATCCCACCTTTGGCTCTTCTTGGAAATATCCCAGTGGTTTTCCCAGGTCCAGGGCTGGGACTGCTCGGGTGCAGGTTTGTCCTGGTTTCCCACATTCCATGGAGGACAATGGTCATCCAGAGGCTCCCTGGGGGGATTTTGTTCACTGGGGTCATTAATGGCTGGAATTCCTGAATTCCCAGCTGGGAACTTCAACCCCAAACCATTGCTCCCAGAGCAGGAGCACCATGGGCTGTTTCCACGAGCAGGATCTGCAGGAACAACCCTGGCAGGGTTTGGGGCTGGCACGGGAATGTCCGGAAGAAGGGAAGCAGCCACCAGGAAAATCCCAGCAAGCTGATCCCAAAATAAATGTGGGATGAAGGACTCTGGAGAGGAGCCCTCCAGGGAACCCCTCAGGGCACTGCTCTGCCCTTACCTCCCCTCTGGGCTGACCCTGTGGATCCCACCTCTCCCAAATCCCCAAATCCCCAGGAACAGCTCCAAGCTCCTCCAGGGCACTGGGATTTCAGGCACCGTTGGATTTTCCCAGTTAAACCCACGGCCGAGATTCTGGGAAGCTGCTTTAATTGGACAACCCAGAAATGCAATTCCAACAGAAATTATTTTCACTGGACCAGCCTGAATTCCCTTTTCCATCACTTTTCCCATCCCCCTCCTTGGCAAGGAGCTTCCCAAGCCCCGCCGAGCCTTTTTCCATCGAGATTCTTCTGAATAAGGGACGGGAGCACCGGAATTTGTCACCTTGGAGCTCATTCATAAATTTCCACCCAAACCCTGACCTCGAGAACACCGGCAGTGCCCAATTCCCATTCCCACTCCCATGGCAGTGACAGGAATGTGGCAGCACCCTGGGGAGCCTTGGCTGGGCAGAGCTGTGCCAGGAGCCCTTGGAGCAGGAAAAATCCCCAAAAATCCAAATCCAGGAGCAACCCCAGGCCAGGGCTGGAGGCAGAAACCAGGAACGGTGGGAACAGGATTTGGGAGAAGGGCGGAGCCTTGGGAACACCTCCAGCCACCTCCCACAGGGATTCTCCAGCTGCAGCCACGGAAAACCATCGCCTGTCCTCACCCAGCAGCAGCCTGGGGAGGCAGGAGCTGCTCCAGGGGCTGGGAGGCTCCGGGGGCAGCATCCCTGTGAATTCCCGGTTTGTTGGCTGAGGACGGGACCCGGCTTTTCAATTATGGATGAGAAAAGAAGGGATAATGGATGGATTTACGAGCAGCACTTTGTCATGTGGGGCACCCATGAAAAATTCAGGAGCTCGGGAAGAGCTTTTTTCCCTGCACAGAATTCCCAGCCCTCCCCTCACAGCCAGGCTGGAAAACGCTCTGCCGGGACCTGGAAAAATCATTCCAAAGGGGCTCCCGGTTTGTAGCTAAACTGTCCTTTAAATATTCCAGATTTGTGCCTGGTTCCCTGTGGGAGAGAATTCCCACATGGGGCTGGGAATGGGGCCTGGGAGGTGGGAATTGTGTGCAGGGATCCAGAGGGGAAGGAGACAGGGATCAAACACCGGGAAAGGGGACAGGGATCGGACACTGGGAAGGGGGAAGGGGACAAGCATCAGGCACTGGGAAGGGGACAGGGATCAAACACCGGGAAGGGACAGGGATCAGACAGATCCCAAAGGCTGGAGAGGCAGAGCCACAAAAGCAGGGACTGGGAAGACGACTGGGACCCTTTCCCGGTGTTCCAGGACTGGGACACTTTAAACAGGAGCGGGGCTGTGGGAAGAGCATCCCGGGCTCCTCATCCCTCCCAGGTGGAAGAAGCTTTAAGATCCCTAACCAGGGATCAGCAGCACTTTGGAGCAGAGGAATCTGGCCTGGATCCCCAAAATGTGGGATCAGACCCATAAAAAGGGGGGAATGAATCCCAAGGGAAGAGCCTGGATCCCCAAAACATCAGGAAATGAGCCCTGTGGAAAGGAGGGAATGAATTCCAAGGGAAGAGCCTGGACTCCCCAAAGATGAGGAGCTCAGCCCTATGAAAAGGGGGAAATGAAGCCCAAAGGAAATTCGTGGATCCCCAAAAGGTGGGGAGATCACCCCCTTAAAAAACGGGGAATGAATCCTAAGGGAAGAGCTTGGATCCCCAAAATGTGGGGAGTTCAGCCCTGTAAAAAGGAGGAAAGGAATCCCAAGGGAAAATCCTGGATCCCCAAAACGTGGAAAGCTCAGCCCCTCTACAGTCAGGACAAGGACGGCTCCAAGCCCCTCCTGGGGGACAGTGACATCCCAAATCCTGAGCCACCTCCTGATCCCGCACCGCCAGGCTGGAGCAGCCGAGCTGGAGCACCAAGGCCGGGATTCAGGGACACAGATCCAGGGAAAAGCCCCAAATCCAGCAGGAGCGGCAGTTGGACACCACCTGGATGTGCCACCCACAGCCCCATCCTCATCCCGCGGTGGCACCGCTGAGCTGAGCGCAGGAATTTGCTGGATCCATGGAAAACGAGGCTCCTGATTTGTTTTTAATGGCATTGTTTACTGGCAGGGAAATCTCCCGGAGCCAGAACTTGTCTCTCCTAATAAAAAACAAGGAAATAACAACGGGAGTGAGGAGGGGGAACGTTTGGAAGCCATCAGGGCTTGATTTGATTGATCCTGGTAATAAAGCAGGAACTGTTAGGCTGGAACGGAGGTTGTGGATCTCCATCCATAATTTCAGAGGGAATGAGAGCTGCGAAGGCGCAACCCCCCCCCCAAACTCCAGGATGGAAAATTCAGGAAGGGTTGCGGAAAAAACTGGGAAGAGGATTGGGGGTCCCAGCACTGGATGCTGCAGGATCACAGTCCCAATCCTAATCCCAATCCTAGTCCCAGTCCCAGTCCCAGTCCCAATCCCAATCCCAGTCCCAATCCCAGTTAGGAGCTTGTGGAAACAGGATGGGGGAAGTGGGAGAGGTACACAGGGAATGGGAAGACGGACAAGGGGAGAGGGGAAAGAGGGACATGGGGAGGGGGAGAAGGATGCGGGGAGAGGAAAGGAGGACACAGGGATGGGGAAGAGGAGCTGGGCAGGAGGGAGAGGGCTCTGAGCGCTGTCCTGGAGCAGCAGCAGCAGCGGGAACAACGCGGGACTGACCGTGACCCCATTCCCGTCCCCTTGCGCAGCCAGAGGGAGGAGGGAGAGCCCAGAAAGGAGGGAGAGCCCGGGAAGGAGGGAGGGCTGGCAGGAAGGTGGTGCTGAGATTTATTCTGCTTCTCTTTTTCCTGCTCTGATTTTGTTGGGAATAAATTCAATTAATATCCCCAAGTTCCGACTGTTGTGTCCATGATGGGATCGGGGCGAGATCTCTCCCTCTCTTCCTCTCAGCTCCTGAATCCTTCTTTTTATTCCCTGTCCCTGTCCTGCAGAGGGGACTGAGAGGCTTTGGTGGCATCTGGCCAAGGTCACCCCAACATCCCCTGTGCCCCCAGCCCAGCCTGGTCACAGCCCCCGTCCCTGGCGTGCCACTTCCCGAGGGTGCTCAGGGCGGGAGGGAAAGGTCAGGAACACGGAGAACCCCATCCCCAAAGATCCCAGAATCCCAGATCCACGGAATCCCAGGATGGTTTGGGTTGAAGGGGACATTTAAAGGGCACCTGGTCCAACCCCACCTCAAGGAGCAACAACACAAGGAGGGACAGCACAAAGAGATCCTTAAAAATCAATTTTCGGGCTCCCACATTGGCTCCCCACATCCCAAGGACACATCCCAAGGGCACACCCCAAGGACACACCCCAAGGACACATCCAAGGACATGTCCCACGGACTCATTTCCAAGCCTTGCCGGGTCAGAGTGGCCTGGGAGAGCCACTGAAGTCTTGAGGGACCACAGCCACGCAGGTGCTCCGAGGAGGGGACATTCCCAGTGTGTAAATTCCCCCAAAACCTTGGGAAAGTCCAGGTTCTTGAGCAGGTTGTGGTGGGGAAGCGTTTCCAGGGCTCTCCCACACTTCCTTTATCCCCTTTCCTCTTGGATTCCAAGGGTTTGGCTGGAATTGTGCTCCTGCCGGTTGTTCCCATCTCAAACCCGAGGGTTTGATTATATCAAATGTCTCCCAAAACAGCTACTTTTCCCTGGATCACTCACTCCGAGCAAAACATTCCCATTTTTTTGTGCTCTGGCTTGGAAATACCCTTCCCTTCCATTTTGCCAAAGGATTTGGTCTAAAATGGGAGCTTTGCCCCTCATCTCTGTCCCTGTCCAGGCCTGGTTTAACACCAATTCCCTTTCCAGGCCCCGTTTAGCTCCAATTCCCTGTCCAGGCCTCGTTTAGCTTCAGTTCCCTTTCCAGGCCCCATTTAGCACCAATTCCCTGTTCCCTCCCGCTGGAGGATGAAGGATTTTTTCCACACAAACATTCCTCACGTCTCTCTGGACACATAAAATATTTTCCCTTCATTCAGGACCAAAGGATGGGTTTGGAGTGAGATAAAAGGAGCTGTTTCTTTCCCCTTCCTTATCTTCCCAAAGCCATTCCTCAGGGAGCGGCGTCAGGGCCGATGTGGGGACGTTTGGTGACAGCTCCCATCTCCCTCTCCAGCCCTTCCCCATCCCAGTTTTTGAACTGCTTCCCTTTGTTTTCCTTGCATCCAACTTTTTTGAGGAATCAAAGGACCCTCCCTGCCTTCCACCTTTGGGGTTGTGCCTTTGTGCACAAAGTTGATTTCTCCGAAGTAAAAGGAGCATTTTTTCACACACAGCCTCCAGTTTTCCAAGTTTTCCACCCAAAAACGCCATTCCAGAGGGAGAGAAGCCAGCGGGAATTTGCTGCCAGCCCCACAGCTCCTGTGGCCTCCAAGCCCAACATTATTTAAGTAAAATATTCATTTTAATCAGATTTCTGAACGCAAATAAAAGCAGGAAGCTCATGTTCCTCCCTCAGGCTGGGATGGCCCAGGAGAGGCTGATTTGAGACCACCTGGAATTGTCCCGTCACCTCAAGGGTCAATGGGAACAAGCCCCACACGGCACCTCTGGGGTCATTAACGGGATTGACCTTCCCAGGCCTAATGGGGTTTTAATTAAAGGCTTTTACAGGTTTGTTGGAGCCTTGGAGGATCCGCCTTCACTCCAGGAAGGATCTGTTGGAGTGGGAAGTCCAGAGTGGATTTGGTTTGTGTGCTCCAGGTCAGAGTTCAGGAATCTGGGAGCTGTTCCCGAATCCTCACCTGGAGCCCAAATGTTCCTTCACCATAAATCCTCCCTCTATCGTACAGTGAACACATCCAGGACATGGAATTGCAGCTCCTGGTGCTCCTCTCCCACTTTTCCATGACCTCCAGGAGCCCAAGCAAAGCTGGAGATCCGGTGGAAAACCAATCCCAGCCTGGCAGAGCTCCCAGCTGTTTGTTTTATTGGGAATTTAACAAATAAATAACAAAAAACCTCATTAAAGAAAAATCCGTTTTTCCCATTACTGCTCGCTGAGCAAACCAAAATCAGGAGTGAAATTGGCAGCTCCCGAGGAATCCATGTGGAAATAGGGATGGAAACAGGGAATGCTCCTGTGGTGCCTCCACCTGGAATGACCAAACAGCACCTGGAGCTCACCTGGGGCTGCGGGAGATGGGGGGTCACTGGGCACGCCTCGCTCCCGTGGCTGCTCCAGAGGGACAAATCCTGAAGATTTCCTGGGATGCTGCGGCTGCTGGAGCAGGACTGGGCTCCAGGAATCCCTGCAGTGCCTCCCTGGGGCGGCTGTGGAGGCTCCCAAGGGAATCACCAGGACAGGGAGAGCCAAGGACCAGCGTGGGGCTTTTGTTCTGTTATTGCAGAGGTTGAAATCCTGGAATGGTTTGGGGTGGAAGGACCTTAAATCCACCCAGTGCCCCCCCTGCCATGGGCAGGGACACCTCCCACTGTCCCAGGCTGCTCCCAGCCCCGTCCAGCCTGGCCTGGGACACTGCCAGAGATCCAGGGGCAACCACAGCTGCTCTGGGAATTCCATCCCAGCCCCTCCCCACCCTCCCAGGGAACAATTCCTTCCCAAATCCCACCTAAATCCATCCAGCTGTTCCTCACATGGCTGAATCCCAACTTTATCTGCCTTATTTTCCATCCCAGAGCTCTCCCCTATGGAATGGGAATTATGGAATCCTCTAAAGAGACGAGAAATTTAAAACTGGGGAAACCCAACTGCGGCACAAAGGAGAAAATTCCAAACAGCTCAAACATCACCTTGGCAGGGGCTGCCATATTCATTCCTGGCTCCCAAATATCATCTTCCACCTGGAAAACCCAAGGAAAGTCTCACCGGGGAATCCAAAGCCTAACTCAGACCTTAGGGATCATCATTCCCAGGGAACGGGCACAGCCCCGAAGCTTGGACAGCACTCCCAGGCCAGGGTGGGATTGTGGGGGTGTCTGGGCAGGGCCAGGGCTGGGAATGGTTGATCCCTGTGGATTCAGGGCAGGGCCAGGATTGGGAATGGTTGATCCCTGTGGATCCCCCCAGCTCAGGACATTCCCTGACCCTGCTCCCAGCCACGCTCAGTGCAGCTCATCCCTCAGCTTTCGTGGGAAGCACAGATCCGTGTCTGAGTTTTCCACAGTCGGTTTGACACCAGCCAGACATCCCGAGGACTCCACAAAGTCTTCCAGGTGTTTTGGGAGGGATCTGCCCTTGGAGAAGGATCCCCATGGATCGTCCAGGGCAGAGGAGGAGGGAAAGGCTTTATCCATTATCCATGGGGGCAGGAATCCCCCCCCTTCCCCTCCCAGGGCATCCCAAATCCCCTCTGTTCCACCTGGAACTGGTGGTGCCACCCCAGTCCCAGTGGGAGCCTCTTCCAGATCAGAATTCCCTCCAAACCAGGCCAGCCAGGCCTAAAGAATTCCTGCTGGGACATCACTGAGGGAGGTCGGATGAGCTGGGAAGTTTAAATATGGAGTTGTTATCCAGGCCCATCCAGGAATTCCACGGGGAGCACCGGCGGGATTTGTCCCCTGCCCATGTCCCCTCCCCCTGCGGGGTCCCCTCAGGTCACAGCAGCTCAGGACCCACAGGACTCAGTGGCTCTAGTTAATGAAGATAATTGGCTCAGGGTGTTAATGAGGCTCTGATGGGGGAGCCTTTGCTGGGGACTCACTTCCAAGAGCTGATGGAAGCCAGGAGAATTCCCAAAGAAAGGAGGGAATGCTGTTCCCGAAGTTAAAACCCGCCCCAAACCTCCCCCTGGAATTACAAACCCCTGCAGTTCCCGTTTCTTCCCGGCCCCCAGCACAATTTCCAGGGAAGCAGTGACTGGAATAAGGTGATCCACAGTTCATCCTCTGCTGCTTTTGCCACAAAATGCAGCTTAAATTCCATTTCTCCCATGCTCCTGCTGGAATGAGGCCTCATCCTCAGCTCACGGCTCCCTAAAAACCCTTTCCCACTTATTTTTTACTGCCCGAAACATTTCCCTTGCTTTCCCTTCTGTGATGCCACTAAAAACGCTGGAGAAGCCCCTTCAGAGATAATTTCCTCTGCTGAAAAAGGTTGGGATGAATCCAGCAGGAGCTCCCCCACCCCTCAGCTCTGCTGGAATCCCACCAGGGAATGGTTTCATCCCAAATTCCTTCCAGATTTCATGGCTGAGGTCTCCAGGCTCTGGCCATGGATGGGCTGGGCTGCAGCAGGCAGAGGATGGGAACAAACTGTCCCAGGAGCCACAATTCCAGCTTTTTCTTCATGGGAACTTCCAGATTAAAAGAGGTTTTCATAGGTTTGGTTTGGAAGGGCCTCAAGGATCATCCCAAAATCTTGGATAATTCCCTTGTGGTTCTCAGGAAACCCTAAAGGATGCGATAAAGGAACAACATCTTTCCTTCTGGAGCTGTCCTAAAGGTTTGGGAGAGGCCCAGCAGAGATCCTGGGATCCACAGGAATGGATGGTCCTGGGTCGTATCCAGTCGTTCCTTGGACACTGCCAGGGGTCCAGGAGCAGCCACGGCTTCTCTGGGAATCTGTGCCAGGCCCTCCCCACCCTCTGGGATGGGATGTGAGGGGAACGATCCCACAGAGGATGGGACAACCCAGAGGGACAGAAGAGGCCATAAAAGCAAAGTGGGAGAGCCCAAAGGAAGAGTTTGGGTTAGATGGGATTTGGGGAGGAATTGCTCCCTGGGAGGGTGGGGAGGGGCTGGGTTGGAATTCCCAGAGCAGCTGTGGCTGCCCCTGGATCCCTGGCAGTGTCCCAGGCCAGGCTGGACATTGGGGCTGGGAGCAGCCTGGGACAGTGGGAGGTGTCCCTGCCCATGGCAGGGGTGGGAACGGATGGATTTAGGGTCTCTCCCAACTCAAATAATTCCTGGGAATTCTCTGAATTCCCATTCCCAGGCAATTTCTGCCTTTTGGGAACATTTGCTGTGTGTTCCAGAGCTGCAATCCCACAGCCACAGGGGGTTGTTCCACCCAGCTCTGCAAATACCTCATAATAAAATAAGAAAATAAAACATTTTTCTTTCCCTCTAAGAACTCTGGAAAAGCTCATTCCACAACATTCCCATCCCTTTCTTCTCCTTTTTATTGACGTGGCAGGAATAAAATCCACATTGATCTGTTTAATTTGTTTATTATCAACCCAAACCCGGAGGTTTTGCTCTTGGATCACTTTCTCCTCCAGGCAGGTTCACCCCAAGAGGTAAAATCCTGCCAGCAGCTGCCTGGGATACGGGATATGTTTTTCCAAGACCAAAGGAATATTCAGATGCCAGAAGGAGGGATTTCCTTTAAATCAGAGCTGGAGCAGGAGGAGCAGGACCTGAGGTGATGCTCGGAGGCCCCGAACGGAGGAGCTCAAATGGAACTGGGCTGGTTTCAAAGATCTGCTTCATTTTCTCTTTTATTTTCTAAAGTGGAAAAAAGCCTCTGCTCCCTTCAGAGGTGCTCCAGAGCAGGGAGAGCCACATTCCCGCATTCATCCCATGAATCCCACACCCAGACTGCCCCAAGACCCCAGGTTCTGACTCCAGAACCTGCTACAAAGCAACTTATTCCAGGGAATTCTGCTGCTCCCTGTATCCCAGACTAGTTTCGGTTGGAAAACTCCTTTAAAGCCGAGTCCAAGCATCCCCAGCACTGCCAGGGCCACCCCTGATCCCTGTCCCTGGGTGCCACATCCACATGGATTTTAAATCCCGCCAGGAATGGGGACTCCAGCCCTGCCCTGGGCAACCTTTCCCCATTCCGTGGAGAAATTCTCCCTGGAATCCAACCTGAACCTGCCCTGGGGACGTTTCCTCTTGTCCCGTCACTCATTCTGGGGGGAAGAGCCTGATCCCCCCCGGATTCACCTCCCAAGGTTTTATGGAGCTGCTCCTCAGTGGATGCTCAGCACAAACACAGAGCAGGTTTGGGGCAGAGGGATAAAAGGCAGGAACAGAGGGATAAAAGGCAGGAAAGGAGGAATGAAAAGCAGGAGGAGAGGAGAATCTGCCTTCCCAGGATGCAGCTGAACCCTCGGGAATGCTTTTCCTTATCCACCAGTTCAGGCTTCCCTTGCATGCTCTGTCCAGAGCTGCTGAAATTCCGGGCCCAGAGCTTGGGGGAGTTTATCCAACATGAAATACTGATGGGAAAAACGGCTCCTCCCAACCTGGAGAAGGGATTTTCTTGGCAGTGGCTGATGGATGAATCCCAGGAACAGGACAGGGCCAGGATCCCTCTGCTCTGCAGGTGCCAGCAAAATGCTAGGGAGTGGGAAAGAAAGATCTGAAGAAAGAATAAAATTTTCAATATTCCGAGCCTGATTTCCTTTTTTCAGTTGGGAAGGAGGAGAACAGAAGGGAGGAAGAGAAGTTTGTCAAGGATTTAAAAGCCAGCCAGGAGTGGGAATCCAGGTTTTCCAGGACTCTTTCATAAAGAGCAGAAAGCCTGGAAAAAAACCTCACGGAACCTTGCAGGAGTTTCTGGGGGAGATGATTGTGGTTCCAAGGGAAGGGATGTGAGTGCCAAGGGCTGAAAATCCGGGAATGACAGAGCAGGGAGAGCTGAGGAGCTGAGACGAGGCAGCGCTGTGGTTCAGGGGTGAATTCAGCACTGGGAACCTGGACAGGAACCCAGGGCAGGGTTTGAGGCATCCCTGGGTACCCCAAAACACAGCTCGGCATCCTGGGGTCCTCCAGCATCGGGCTGGGATTCTGTGTCCCCCTGGCAGGGGGAGTTCTCCTCTGGAGGGGCGGCAGGAGATGGGATTTTCCCCCCACGGCTGCTCCACTCGGCAGAAAGCACCTGAACATCCCTGGACCCGAGAGGAATCCTGCCCTGACCCATCAGGAGCTTCCTCACCAAGGAGAAAGAATTCGAGGATGGATTGGGTTGGAAGGACTGGATCCATCCGTTCCCACCCCTGCCATGGGCAGGGACACCTCCCACTGTCCCAGGCTGCTCCAAGCCCCGTCCAGCCTGGCCTTGGGCACTGCCCGGGATCCAGGGGCAGCCACAGCTGCTCTGGGCACCCTGTGCCAGGGCCTGCTCACCCTCACAGGGAACAATTCCTTCCCAATATCCCATCCAGCCCTGCCCTCTGGCAGTGGGAAGCCATTCCCTGTGTCCTGTCCCTCCAGCCCTTGTCCCCAGTCCCTCTCCAGCTCTCCTGGAGCCCCTTCAGGCCCTGCAAGGGGCTCTGAGCTCTCCCTGGAGCTTCTCCTCTCCAGGTGAGCACCCCCAGCTCTCCCACCTGTAAATCAGCACCGCAGGGAGCAAAAGGAACTTGGATGAGCCTCCCCCAGAGTGGGCTGGGATGGTCGAGGTAGGGAAAGGAGGAAGGAGCGTGTCCCCATGGGACGAGGCAGGAATGTCCCTCTGGATCACCGCACCCTTTGCGAGTCCTGCTCAGTCGCAGCCTCTCAGCAGCGCCACTGGTGCGTCCCTCCCTCCCCGCTGTGGGTGCTCCCAGGAATTCCCTCAGGGGGGTGCTCCCGGGAATTCCCTCTGGGGGATTCTCCCGACCATTCCCGCTGTCTCTGTCCCCAGGGCCAGGCGAGGCCGCGATCCCGCCCCGCTCCCAGCGGGCTGGCATTGGGGTCTGGCTGCCCTTTCCCGCAGGGAGACGATCCCGGATGGAGCAGGAGGAGCGGAGCAGCCGCCTCCCGTGTCCTGAAAATCCCTCGGCTCCCATCCCGGCCTTCCCGGCAGGAATGGAGGGATAACACCACTGGGATTCCCTTCTCCCGGCTGCCTTCACCTGGCTGCCGCGGGAAGGAGCTTGTCAGGTTCAAAGGGCTTTGGCTGAGGAAGTGCAAAGGACGGGAGAGATCCTGGGAAAGGTTTTCCCAACCTTTGGAAATAAATTTTGGGAAATAAATCCCGGAACATCCCCTCCCCCTCCGGTGTGCCCGGCTTTCATACTGGATCCATTCGGGATCTGTTTCCTGTTGTTTTCCATAAAAACTGTCCCTTTTGGGGACAGTTGTCCCCAGCTGTCCCCCTTTGGGTGTTTAGGCCCCCCCCAGCTCCCTGTGCTGAATGTGTTCATTTCTGATTGTTCCTTCATCCCAGGGTTTATCGGCACATCCTCACGTGGGGCACAAATCCCAGAATCCCAGAACCCCACAATCCCAGGACCCCACAATCCCAGGATGGGATGGAAGGGACCTTAAGGCCCCTCCAGTGCCATGTGCAGGGACACCTTCCCCTACCCCGGGGTGCTCCAGCCCGGCCTTTGGGACATCCCAGCACCAGGACAAACAAAGTTCCCTCCCATCCCTGCCATTGTCCCACTCTTCCCACAGCCATTCCTGAATCCCTGCAGTGACATTTCCCAGGGATTTGCACCTGGCCCAGACGAGCCCTTGGCTAAAATCAGGATCTGTGAACATCTCCAGCCCCTAATTCAGCAATTCCATCAAAAACGTAATTGAGTTTTTCCAGCCCGATTTATTCCGGATAAACCCGAGCTCCATTCTGCTCCCAGTGTTCAGAGCCATCAATATTTGCCTGGCAAATTTGCTGGGATTTGAAGGGAGATTCCCAGGAATCTAATTAATAAAGGACATGATCTAATTAATAAAGGACGCTAATCCAGGAGCGGATCAGCGAGCAGCGCCGGTGTCCGCAGGGAGTTCATCCAGCCTCCAACCCCTGCCTCTCCCTCCAGTTCCCTGGGAATGCCGGCAGGGAGGCTCTGGCTCGGTCTCTGAGCCAAGAAAGGATGGAAAATCATGGGAAAATGGGATATCCTGAGGTGGCAGTGACCCGCGAGGGTCAGCCGGTGCCAGCCCTGGCCCTGCACAGACGGCCCGGCATTCCCAGCAGGAGCGTTCTCCAAACGTCCCTTGGGGTGGGCTGGGACCATTCCCGGGCATCCCCAGGCCAGAGGCACCTCTGAGCAATGTCCCTGTGTCCCCGTGTCCC
>VZTD01002615.1:0-12301 GCA_013397725.1 Rhagologus leucostigma
CAATTTAGCCACCAAATTCCTTCCCAGTAAAATTACAATCACAATTACGAGCAAATGAAAATTCATGCCTTTCAAATCTATCCCCCACATCTACTGATAGTGGTTGAATAAAACACACATGCTCATCTTTTCCACTTACCCCCTGAATAATCAAAGAACTTCTTGACAATTTTCCCCCCTTAGGTCTGAGATTCAGAGTGGATCAAGAGGCCCCTGTGTCTATCAGGAAATGCCTCCTCTTGATCCAGACTCACCTTGAATGTTCTCAAGGGCTCTGGTGCAATGGATCTCTGGTCTAATGGGAGCTCTGACACCCCTAACAATCCATGTCCATCACTGGGTGGACTTCCTCCTCCTGAGGGAGCTCCTGTCTCTGNCAATCCTTCGATGTATAATTCTCATTTCCCAGATGTTCCTTTCTCCTCCTCCTTGTTCTCACCCTCTCCTCCACACCCCGTATCCCAGAGCTGGTCCCCGTCCTGCCGCAGTGTCTAAATGTGGCCCCTTGTGAGGAGGAGTAGAAGGAAGACGAGGGAGAGAGGAGAAAGAGGAGCAGGAACAGGAGGAGGAAAAAGAGGAGCATGAGAAACACAAAGTTCCATCCCATAGTTTACCAGGGAGGGGGAGCTCGCCCCAAATATATTGTGGGGTCCCTGAGTGGTGTTTTTTTTTGGGTTGTGTTTATATCTTGCAGATTCCGGAATCGAGCCCCAGGTATCTGTGTGGGTCCCTTGGAGGACTTATTTTTTGGGATATTTGGATCTTGCAGGGCCCCAAAGCTGTGTTGCAACTGCTCCACATGGCAATTGCCTGGTACCAGTGGGAGAATGGTGGAGGGGAACCCAAGACTCATGGAGTGGGGTGAGCAGAGAGGGGCGATCCTGGAGCTGGGGGACCCCCAGCAGCCTGGAGAGGTGAGAAGCTGGGATAACAGGGGGACGTACCCTTGGGATTCCTGGAATCCCTAAATAGAGAGTCAGGGACCTGCACAATTCCCCAGCATCCCTAAATGAGACCTTGGAGGTGGGGAAACTTCTGGTTCTGTGGGATCCGCCATCAGCCCAGGAAAGCAATACCCCCAGAACATTAAAATGGGGAGACCAGAGAGGGGGAACTTGTGGGAAGACTTTTCTGGGCTGAATCCTGGTTTTGGAGGTTTTTATGAACACAAAATGCCTGAGAGGTGACTTCCTGAGATGGACTTTGGCAGGACCCTCACCCCAAGGCACTCACCCCTTGTTTTTCCCCCCAAACCAGGATTTGTCATTCCCAAGCCTTGGCCAGATGGAGGAGGAGGAAAAGCCCCAGAGATCCCCCAGGAGGAGTGGCTGCAAACCCAGCCCAGGGAGCTGCGAGGAGGAAAGACCTTCCCCCAGTGCCGGGAAGGCGGCTGGAGATCCAGCCGGAGCTCGGAGCTGGTGGAGAAGACTCACACCGGAAAAAAGCCCCACAAGTGCTTGGAATGTGGGAAAGGCTTTAGCTACAGCTCCCATCTGAGGGAACACCAGAGGATCCACACTGGGGAACGGCCCTATGAGTGTGGGGAATGTGGAAAGAGCTTCAGAAAGAGCTCCAGCCTCATCAATCACCACAAGATCCACAGCGGGGAAAAGCCCTACAAGTGTGGGGAATGTGGGGACAGCTTCAGCAACAGCTCCCACCTGATCCGGCACCAGGGGATCCACACTGGGGAGAGGCCCTATGAGTGTCCCGAGTGTAGGAAGAGGTTTCAGACGAGCTCTGATCTCCTCCTACATCAGCAGATTCACACAGATGAGAGGCCCTTCCGCTGTCCTGACTGCAGCAAAGGTTTCAAGCACAACTCCAACCTCACTGTCCACCACACCGGGGAGAGGCCCTACGAGTGTCCTGAGTGTGGGAAGAGCTTCTCACAGAGCTCTAACTTAACCAACACCAACGGAGGCACCACTAAGGGAAGCCCTGTGAGTGCTCCAAGTGTGGGAAGAGCTTCATGCGCTGCTCCAACTCCATCCCCCATGGGAGGATCTGCATTGGATGATCCCCAGTGACCCCCGTTGGGCAAAGCCCTGGTGACCCCCGTTTTGGGTGATCCCGGTTGGGTGGGGGGAAAGGTGTTGGAGAGATTTCTTTCCCTTCTCCTTGTGCTGCTGTGATTTGGTTGGTAATAAATTCCCTCCCTGTACCCAGGCTGGCTCTGTTGTGCCCGTGCCAGTGCTTGGGGTGGGATCCCTCTCAGTCCTTCTCTCAGCTCCTGGGCCTCTCCTTGTATTTCCTGTCCCTGTGCAGTTGCAGAGGGCAGGGACAGAGTGGTTTTGGTGGCTCCTGGCATCCAGGCAGGGCCAGCCCAGCCTTGGGGGTTCCAAGGGGCTTGTGGGGGTCCCCCATTTGCAGGACATCCCCACAGGAGGAGGGTGTCCCCCCTTGCTGCAGCCCCAGCCCTCAGGCAGCGCTCAGCCCAGCGGAGAACGCCCTCAGCTGGGGCCTCATTTCTGGGCACACCTGAGGTCCTGGACATCTCTGTCCCCATTTTGGGGTGCACCTGAGCCCCTGGATATCCGGGACCCCAATTTTTGGGCTGTATTGGGTTTGCACAACCTGATTTTGGTAGCAGGGGTGCTACAGGGGTGGGTTCTGAGGGAAGGTTCTGGAAGCTTCCTCTATGTCAAGCAGAGCCAATCCCTGGCAGCTTCAAAGATGGAGGTGCCGAATGCAGAGATCCACGGGGATGCAGCTACCCTCACTCTCCCAAGTGCTTCTCACTTCATTCCCCATTCCTCATAGTGCCCTCCATCCCTCTCCCCTCTTTACCACTGCCCTCCCCAGTCCCTTCCAGTTCCCACCCAGGCCATCCAATCTGTCCTGCTCAATTCAATCCCAGTCCCTTCCTGTGCAAGCCCAGTCCCTCCCATTCCCTCCCACCCTATCTCAGTCCATTTCCAGTCCCTCTCCAGTTCATTCTCAGTTCTTCTCAGTTCACTCTGACCTGTCCCTGCCACTCAGTGCACCCCAACCTGCTCCACTCTCTCAGTGCCACCTCATTCCATTCCCAGTCCCTCTCAGTGCCACACCAGCCTTACACCCTCGCTCTCTCCCCATGCCCCTCCAGCTCATCCCAGTGTGTCTTGGGGTGACTTTATGGTGATGTGTCCCTTATCACCACTCTATGCCCGGATATGATCCTGAGCCTTTCTGTGCCTTTAGAACTGTGTGCAAGAGAGAGAAAAAAAAACTGAGCAAACTTTTCAAAACAGTTTGTGCTTCAAGGACACAGAGATTAGCTGCTGCTGCTGCTGAGGAGTTAAGGAAGCACCCTTTCTGCTTCTCTCGGCTTTTTCGGCTCTGTTTCTCCAGAGAGAGACTGAGAGTTAAGATTCTTTCTGAGACTTTGGCTTTTCCCTTTTTCTCTTCTGGACTGTTTCAACATCAGAACACCAGAACTCACTGGGAAAATTTCCACCTTAGGCCTGGAGGGGGCCCAGGCTGACCCAGCTCCAAGGAGGAGGAGAGAGACCACACCCACAGAAGGACTTTAAAATCTTCCCAGGTTTTTCTCCACAGTGAGAGGTCTTATTATTTAGCTTTATTATTCTTTTCCTGTGTGTTTGGTAAATAAATAGTTTTTTTCCTTCACTTCCTCCGAGGAAAATATTTTTTTTTTTCCCCGAACCTGGCGTGGGGAGGGGTGGCTGTAACCTGCTTTCCTTTGAGGAGACGTTCCTTTTGGACATTTCCCCTTAATTTGGCCCAAACCGGCACACAGTGTCACAGAATCACAGAATGATCTAGGTTGGAAAAGACCTTTGAGATCATCGAGTCCAACATATGACCTAACCTAACACCTCCTCATCAACTAAACCATGGCACTGAGTGCCATGTCCAGTCTTATTTTAAACACGTCCAGGGATGGTGACTCCACCACCTCCCTGGCAGACAATTCCATTGCCCAGTTGTAACAATGCGAAATGACACAGAACCTCCAGGCAGGTGCAAAGGGGAACTCATTTCTTCAAAAACCTTTATAAGCAATTAGGCCTTTTTCAATTACATACCTTTGAAATACAACAAATATAATTCAACCAACCACCACAAACCATGATGTAAACACGTGGTGGTTATATAACTTGTTTTCTACCTCTGTTCCAGGTGCGTCACTCCCAGAGTCCTTTTCTACTTAGCCGAAGTAACAGGAGTGAGCCATGATTTTACAAGGGTAACAAGGCCTCCATTTTGTAAGGTTTTACCTATCCACAACATCTCCCCCTTCTTTTGTTTTTTGTGCGAAAGGTTCATGTACCCTAATGCCAAAACAGTCTGCACCTGTAAAGCCATTATGTTATTAAGGCTATTACTGGTCATCTGGTGGACACAGGATAAGATACATGGAATACAGATCACGATAAAAACCCATCAAAAACAACCATGCCACTGACAGAGACCTGCAGCACAGAAAAACAAAAAGACGGTGTCCAATGTCCCCAGGAAGAGAGCTGCTGCTTCTGCACTTGGAAGTAAATGGCTACTGTTCCAAAGCTTGTATGGCTGGAGCTCAGGGGCTGTGCTGTTTAGGCAGGAGGGAGTCCATTAGCTGGAAATGCTGACTTTTAACATTACCGAATGTCTTTCTGGAAGCACGGAACAGGGAATAACTGAAAAAGGTCAGCAGGAACACAATAACATGATGGTGGGTGCAGTGGGACACAAGGCCTCTGTTGGCAGGCTGCCTCCGTAAGCTTCCAGGCACAGCCATGCCCCTGGCAGCCCTACCCCTGCTCCTGCCTTGGCTACGAGGGCTGGATGGTGATTAGGTCATTTTTCCTTTCACTGGGCCTTGTCTTCTCAGAGGCGGTTGATGTTTGTCCAGTTGAGCAGGTAACCACTTTAGACCTGTTGGTGATAAAACACATGCGTACCTTCTCTCCTAAGTTAGTAACTCAGCTAGGCCTTGCCATTGCACACCGAATTGTGGATCCTTATGTAAAACTTTTGGAAATTGGTTCCGCACACGCAAATCTTCAGATCGGCATCACTCTGCTGAGGATCAAAATTGATGATCTGCTTTCAAAAATTCTAGTGTAAATATTGCATTATCTAAATGTTCTTGAGGAGCCATATTCCCCCTTGTTTTTCTGATAACATGCGCGTCTCTTACTATGGACGTGAAGGCAACATAAAAGTAAGACAATATATGTCATAAAACAATAAACTCACACTGAGCAAAAATAAGCAAGGTACTATATGTAATCAGTACACGAGAGAAAGGACAGTGATTTAGAACGATACATCATCAATTGCCTAAGATACATCATCAGCCAGAGTCTGCAATAGCTGGCGAGCCCTGCTTCACAATGAGGACCTGGAGAACCGTTCCTGGGTAAGGTTTCCAAGTTTACCTTGAAGGGGGGTCCAGCTTTTATAAGCCCAAATCGGCAAGTCAAAGTGACATGATTACATTATAGTGCAGAAGCACCAGGGTCTGTTGGTATGGTTCCTGACCAGGCAGGCCCAGGGCTTGGCCAGAGCCAAGGCCTCGACTGGAAGGGTTTCCAAACATATCCTACAAAAAAACCTCCATTAATATCAGTTGGGAAAGTTCCTTAAAATGATACCTGTCTTGCAATGTCAATTAATTTGTGGTAAGGAAAAATAATTACCCTTGAATCACTGAACAGCTATACCTGTTTGAAATGCTGTCACATGTTTGTTCATGGCGAAATATCCACAATAAATTTACCTTATCAAAGCTGTGGGGTAAAAAAGCAAGTGAACAGGTAAAGCTAGCACAATTCCGCCTGCCTTTACAGTGGAGAGTCATGAGCCAATTATATCTAAACATCGAATAGCTTCTGTAGATAATGTTAATGAGGAAGTGAGCAAAGAAATGCTTTGATTGATGAGTGGCTAAACCTACCATAGGCCTCACCCATCTAATTGCTACCAGTGACTGGTAAATCATGCAATGTTTTGACATTAGGCTTGAAAGGTAATTGCTGCAGTTTCACATTTTGTTCCATTAATATCCCCCCTAAATATTTCCAAGGAGGGATCTACTGAATTTTCTGAGGGGTCACCATATCTTACAAATATGAATCTTCTTGTCCATGAACTAAAATATTATCCACATAGTGATAAATGATGGTCTGAGGGTACCAACATGCAAATATTTTTCCAGATATACAAGTTTCTAATTTTTGTGGTAACAGCTAACATCATAACTGAGCAAAGAATCAGTATTAATTCAGTCCAACCAGACCTTTACATCAAAATTCTTGAAAAGGCAGTATACATCTCATATGACAAGTTTTACCAGTCATGCAATATACTAGCATTTCTGTTGAAGAATTTAGACCTTGCTAAGCAGTGTTAAAGTAAGGAATTATATATATGTGTATTATATATATGCTATCTGCATGCAGAAATATGCTACATTCACACAGGTAACCTTGAATCTGTCTAATAAGCGGTCCTGTCAAAATATACTGCTTACTGAAAATACAAAGTTAGTTTTGACAGAGATCACCTGTTAACTGAATGACAAACTCTCCTGTACCAACATTAGTGTAGTCTAAGTCTTTGTAAGAGAGTTGCTGGCCTTGTTCATAGACAACTGGGCATGCAGTAATAACAAACAGATTTCTGTGTTTCAACGTGGCCTCTTGGCAATTCTGACAGCGATGTGTCGTAGCATCATTATTCCATGTAGGGTATAAATGTGTTGTCTGCCCATGATTTATGGGCCCAGGGTCGGAAGAGTAGCCCGAGTCAGGATAGGGATCCAAGGGTAACATCTCAGGGGTTGGCCTGACCACAGAGTCAGCTGATATGCCATGAGCTGCCTCTGGGTGAGCGGGGGTGGGTGGGACGGAGGGGCCCAGAGGGGCCGGGGGACCCAAAGGGGCCAGGGGCGCCGAGGCAGCTGCCGCTGGTGGAGCAGCTTGGCGGGGGGCTGGTGTCAGGGGGGCAGTCGGCGAAGGAGCTACTGTGGGGGGAGTGGGCAGTGGAGAAGCTGTTTGCAGAGGAGCTGGCACCGGAGGGACCAAAGGCCCCGGGGGACTCAGCTTGTAAAGGCAGCTGGGAGTGCAAGTCTGTGTGAGTTTATTTAACAGTTGCCGTAATGATTCTCCAAGTAGTGAGGTGCCTTGAAGCATTGGCATCGCCGGTGCTTGCAACATCGAAAAGTTTCTATTCTACTATGCACCAGGCGTCCAGCTGAAAAGTACTAGCTGTGGGGAAGTCTTTGACATACGTGGACATCCAGTCCAGCAAGGCAAGTAATTTAGCATCAGAAATGTCTTTGTTCTGCTGATGTAAGAGCCATCATAAATTCTCTAGGCTCTGCTTTTGCTCAAGTGACATTTTTGCTCCCATAACTTACCCCGTTGCTCACCTTAAGGTGATAAATGCGCACCCATTTTGAGTCCGTTACTTGAAGTTGAGGATTGATCCGCTGCCTGGTTCGTTATCAGTATCCTTTCCAGCACTCCCTGCCGCAGCTATGCACAGGAGTTGTTAACATCAAAGCCTCTCTCATTTAGGAAACAGTTACAGGGTTCTTTAACCCGTAATAGAAGTTGCTCCAGTGTGGAGAATGTGCTGCAAAATCTTTAAGCTGCACCGAAGCTCCCGGGACACCCCTCGGTCCCAGGATACTCACAGTCCTGTGGTTCTTCATCCAGTGAATACCACTGACCTAATCTCATAGGCTATGGTGGCACTTTGCTCTCCGTTGGATTGTGGTTTGCAAATAAAGTCCCCTGTCATTGTATCAGGGTCTGAGCTCTGCTTTCTGCTTGCAGTCTAGGGGTCCGGGGCTGTAAGGACCGCCTGGCTGAGTTACAGTCCATCTCTTCATTGCAATCTGACATCTCGTCATTTGGGTGCAGATTGTAATGATGCAAAATGACACGGACCCTCCAGGCAGGTGCAAAAGGGAACTTGTTTATTGCAAAAATCAGGCCTTTTTAAGCAATTAGGCCTTTTTCAGTTACATTCCTTTAAAGTACAACAACCATAATTCAACCAACCACCATAAACCACAATGTGAATACGTTACGGTTATATAACTTGTTTTCTATGGTTACATAACTTGTTTTCTACCTCTATTCCAGCTGCGTCACTCCCAGAGTCCTTTTCTACTTAGCTGAAGTAACAGGAGTGAGCCATGATTTTACAAGGGTAACAAGGCTGTCATTTTGTAACGTTTTACGTATCCGCAACACCCAATCACTCTCTTGCTGAAGAATTTTCTTCTGACGTCTAACCTAAACTGCCCCTGGCGCAGCTTAAGACTGTGCCCTCTCATTCTGTCAGTGGTTGCCTGGGAGAAGAGACTGACCCTTACCTGACTACAACCTCTTTTCAGGTACTTGTAGAGAGTGGTAAGGTGTCCCCTGAGCCTCCTTTTTTTCCAGGCTAAACAACCCCGGCTCCCTCAGCTGTTCTTCATAGGGCTTGTGTTCCAAGCCCTTCACCAGCCTTGTTGCCCTCCTCTGGAGGCATTCGAGCATCTCAAGATCCTTCCTGAACTGAGGGCCCCAGAACTGGACACAGCACTGGAGCTGCGGCCTCACCAGTGCTCAGTACAGGGGAAGAATGACTTCCCTGGTCCTGCTGGCCACACCATTCCTGATCCAGGCCAGGATGCCGTTGGCCTTCTTGGCCACCAGGGCACACTGCTGGCTCATGTTCAGTCGGCTGTCAACCAGTACCCCCAGGTCCCTTTCTGCCTGGCACTCTGTCCCCAGCCTGTAGCACTGCAGGGGGTTGTTGTGGCCAAAGTGCAGGACTTGGACTTGTTAAACTTCATGGTGTTGGATTCAGCCCATCTATCCAGCCTGTCCAGGTCCCTTTGCAGAGCCCTCCTACTCTCCAACAGACTGACACATGTTCCCAGCTTGGTGTCATCTGCAAATTTACTGATGGTGAAGTCAATTCCCTCGTCCAGGTCATCAATGAAGATATTAAACAGGATTGTCCCCAGCACTGATCCCTGGGGGACCCCACCAGTGACTGGCTGCCAGCTTGATGCAGCACTGATCACCACCACTCTCTGGGCTCGGCCATCCAGCCAGCTCTCAACCCAGCGAAGAGTGCTCCTGTCCAAGCCGTGGGCTGCCAGCTTTTCCAGGAGTTTACTGTGGGAGACAGTGTGTCATGGTTTGACGCTGGCTAGAAGCCAGGCACCCACAAAAAACCCATTTATTCATTCTCATCTGCTATAGTTCAGCAGAGGAGGGGGGGGAAAGTAAAACATGCCAAAAGGCTCATGGAGTGAGATAAGGATTAGGAGAAAAACACTTCTCCCGGTTTGAGACAAATGCAGAGGAATGTCCTCTGATAGACAGCAGGTTACAGCCACCCTTCTCCCACCAGGTTCGGGAAAGAAATATTCCTCGGAGGAAAATGAAAGGGAAAAAAACCCTATTTATTTAACAAACACACAGGAACAGAATAATAATGCTAAATAATAAAACCTCTCGCTGTGGACAGAAACCTGGGAAGATTTTAGAGTCCTTCTGTGGGTGTGGTCTCTCTCCTCCTCTTTGGAGCTGGGTTTTTTGGTGTAGGCCTCATTCGGGCCTTCCAGATGATGTTTTGGTGTTGTTGCACAGTTCCAGAAGAAAAGACGAAGAAGCCAAAGTCTCAGGGAAAAGAAAGTTTAACTCTCCATCTCTCTCTGGAGAAAACAGAGCCGAGAGCTGGCTGAAAAGCAGGAAGGGTGCTTCCTCCGCTCCTCTCGCCGCAGCAGCACGCAGAGGAGTAGTGACCTCGGAGCACAAAACTGCTTTGAAAAGTTTTGAAGTTCATCTGGCTTTGTTTTTCTTTCTCTCAGTCTTTCTTTCACCCAGTCTTAAAGACACAGAAAGGCACAGGAATCATGTCTGGGCATAGAGCGGTGATAGGGGATACAACATCATAAAGTGACCCCAAGACAGCACTTTAAGGCAAAACAGATGCAAAACATAAACAGTATAATTTATTATCAACAGAATTAAAAGAGGATAATGAGAACTAAAATAAACCTTCAGAACATCTTTCCTTCCCAGTCCCTCCCTCTTTCCCACTGACTGTGCAAGAAGACAAAAACATAGGGTTTTGGTCAGTCTTTCACTTCCTAAAAATCTTTCTTCAGTAAGCTTAAGGAAAAAAAGTTTCTTTCTTCTGCTGTGCCATGGCATCCTTCCCACGGGAGATAGTTCTCTGCGAATGTTTCCAGTGTGGTTTTAACTTTCACTAATAGCAGCCCCTCCTGACCTGCTGTAACCTGAGTCTCTCCCACAAACAGTGCAGTCTCCCAAAACTGCACATCATGGGTCATTTTAGTTCATGGGGTTTAGTCTTTTATGGAGAAGCTGTTCTAGTTTGGAAGCAAAGGCTCTCTATCTCTGGAAGCAAGGGTCCTCTCTCTCTGTTCGAGTTCCTCACTAGATTACAGCTTTTCAGCATCTGCGTGCTCCAGCGTGGGCACTGTTCCTCACAGGCTGCGCGTGGATCTCTGCATCCCCCCCATGCACTTCATGAATTACAGGGAAACAATTTGTTGTATTATAGTCCTCACCACGGCTTGTAGAAAAAATCTCAACTCCGACGCCAGGAGCACATCCTCCCTCTCCTTCTTTTCACTGACCTCAGTGCTGCCATGTTGGTTCTCCTCACGTGTCCTCACTCTTCCCTTTTCTCTGACTTGGAAGAAAATTGTTGTCTGTAGGTATTATTGTTCTCAAGTTCTAGCAATTGAAAAGTTCTTATAGAGCTTCGCTGCGCTGAAAAGGTTGAACTCATCTGTGCTCCGTGTTGGGGAATTGTTCGCCATGTTTTTGTCACTGGCCATGTGGTCCCCACCAGCATCGCACAGGCGGCCCCAGCCGTGTGGTCCCCACCAGCCTTGACTGCGGGAGGGCCCTGGTGGCCACGTCGGGATGGGCCCCGGAAGCCCCCCCCAGATGGGCCCCGCAGCCGTGTCGGGATCGCCCCTGGCGGCCACCTCACTACCCCTCTGGAGAAGAAAGAGAACTTCCAGTGGTTTTTAGCTTTCTTAAATATGTCATCACAGAGGCGTTACCAACTTCTCTAATTGGACTAGTAACCTGCCCATTGCCAGAGCCTTCAGCAATTGGCTCTGTGCTGGACACAGCAGAAGTTTCGAGCAGCTTTTCTCCCACCCACCAAAAGACTAGACTACTTTAACACACAGTGTCAAAGGCCTTGCTGAAGTCCAGGTAGACACATCCACAGCCTTTCCCGCATCCACCAGGTGGGTCACCTGGTCATAAAAGGAGATCAAGTTGGTCAAGCACGACCTGCCCCTCCTTAAACCTATGCTGACTGGGTCCAATCCCCCAGCCATCCTGTAGGTGCTGTGTGATGGCACGCAAGATGATCTGTTCCATAATCTCTCCAGGCACCAAGGTCAGGCTGACTGGCCTGTAGTTTCCTGGATCCTCCTTCCGGCTCACATTGGCACCTCCAGTCCTCTGGGACCCCCGGTGAGCCCGGACTGATGTCAAATGATGGAGAGCAGCTTCACGAGCTCATCTGCCAGCTCCCTCATCACCCAGGGATGGATCCCATCTGGTCCCATAGATTTGTGAGCATCTAAGTGGCTCAGCAGTTCTCTGACTGCTTCCTCCTGGATAACAGGGGGACCATCCTGCTCCCTGACACCACCTACCAGCCCAGGAGGACAGTTGTCCTGAGGACAACCTGTCTTTCTGTTGAAAACTGAGACAAAGAAGGTGTTAAGCACCTCTGCCTTTTCCTCATCTTTAGTTACTAAGTTCCCTCCCACATCTAATAGAGAATCGAGGTTGTCCTTGCCCATCCTTTTGTCATTAATGTATTTATTAAAATATTTTTTATTGTCCTTTACAGAAGTGGCCAGACTGAGTTCTAACTAGGCTTTTGCCTCTCTAATTTTTTTCCTACATGACCTAGCAACTCCCTTAAATATTTCCTGAGATACCTGACCCTCCTTCCAAAGGTAATACACCCTCTTTTTATTCCGTACTTCCTTCATAAGCTCCTTGCCCATCCAAACTGGTTGTTTTCCTCAGTGGCTCATCTTACGGCACACAGGGACAGTCTGTTCCTGTGCCTTCAAGATTTCTGTTTTGAAGCAAACCCATCCTTCCTGGACTCCTTTGTTTTCAAGGGCTGCTTCCCAAGGAACTCTCCGAATAAGTCTCCTGAATAGGCCGAAGTCTGACCTCTGGAAGTCCAGTGTGGAAGTTTTATCGATGCCCCTCCTTGTTTCACCAAATATTGAAAACTCTATAATTTCATGATTGCTGTGCCCCAGATGTCCTCCAACCACCACATCTCC
>VZTD01002616.1:0-141171 GCA_013397725.1 Rhagologus leucostigma
TCTGTGACTTTTCAGGCACAACTTAAAGCATGGAACTTCAGATCTGATAAAGAGAGAAAAACAAGAGTCAGATGTAATCAAACCTGTCTCTGCACTCTCAGTTTGTAAGGCAGAGGGCTGGGGTTTGTTTTTTCAAAAAGGAAAGCATAAGTATTTTAGTTACAACAGGTAAAGTTCACCTGGGAGACAGGCATTCTCCCACAGTTTACACAGTCCACTACTCTGGGTGTTCACATTCTTGAAAACTTCTACATCTTCCTTGCTTTGGTTTTCCTGATAAACTAATAATTTTTCTTTCTATTAACACTGTACAGACTTTTAAAAAAATGTATTGGTTTGTTCAGTGAGATTATGGTGATGCTCATTCTTTGCAAGCCGAGGTTCACAGTTAGCAATTCTGACTCATCATGAGTTGATAATTCAAGAAGGAGGAAAGACCACTGGGTAGCATGAACCTTTTCACTGCCATTACCTGCACACATTCAAGCACTCATTGTTCAGCTGAAAAGCGTAACTCAGGCACTGGTACGGAACACAATACACCCAGCAACAGAACTGTCCCATTCTCCAAACTAGAAAGAAACATCCCAAGTTTGTCATCCTAAGTTTGGGTATTACCAAACTACAGTCAGACAGTTTGCAGAGAACGTGAAGAGACTGTACCAAGGAACAGAGATGTTGTCACATACAGTATTATTATAAAGTTGCAGCAAAACCAGGTGGAGATGAATTCTATTATTTCTCCAATGGTTTTTACTCTAAGCATACTAGCATGACCTGAATTCAAAACTTTAGTTTGAGGATTTAGACACACTTCCTTTAGCCTTGACTTTAATGACAGACACAAGGACTGAAGCTGCTGCAGATAAGCACAAAGTTTATTGTGCAATAAAGAGCTGAAGTAGTGATGTCTGACTAATGCAAAAGGAGAAATGTGATCTACTTACAATTAACAGATATAATTTGTTATGGCAGTGCACAGCTCCAGCATTTTAAAATATATTGCGGATTTGGGCTGGCGGGTTTTTTTGTATTTTTCATTTGGATGCATTTTTATTTAAATGGATTATGATAGTTGCTGTGCAGTTTTTAGAATGGAAGTAAGGTACAGAATAATTTTTGGAAGAATGTAAAAATAAGCTCAAGATAAGAGTAAGTTTTATAAAGATGTGTCCAAATGCTTCCTTGACACAGCACTGTCACAAACTCAGACTATCCTGCTGCCTGCTGATCCCAGTGACGTCAAGAAATGACGTCAAGAAAAGAAATGCCCTTTGAATGAGCCTCATAATCTAAGTTATCTAGGTTCAAGGTGGTTAACTTAATTATTTTATTAAGTTATTATTTATTATGAAAGTTAGCAGAGATGCAACGCCCCACAAAATTTTTCCAAAAAATGCTGGAAAAGTACACCAGCATCTCCCAAGCCTCTCAGTTTGGTGCATTCAGGGGTGCAGCAGGGAGATTTCTTCCGTTCAGCAAAGCCAGTCTACATGGAAAAGGGTGGGGTAGGAAAAAAGCTGCAATTCGGGTACAGTGTAATGCTTGGGAAAGATTATAAACTCAGTCAGGACCAACTGGAGCCTTAAAAAGTAACATTTTTTTCTGAGTTCTACACTTGCATATTCTGAACATCGTTTTTCTAAATCCCAGGCAGGATCAGATTCTAAACAGGATGAGTTTTCTCCTACACTTTTGCTCTACTGAAAGTTATCAAATAAATTTTATTCCTGATAAATTTAATCTAATTATTGTGGCTCCTGGCCACATGTCATCAATAACATTAATTAGCTTAAGCACTACTATATCAGCCAGGTCTTGTCCCAGCATTCCCATGAAACAATAAGCGATCATTTAGAACAGAGATTTTAGACTTCCCTTCAGGCAGAATTAGCCATAGCAATTTGAAAACTCTCACTTCAAGGATCTTATTTCTTCCTTCACCGTCATGATGTTCAAGTGACCAATAAAAAAGTGGCTCACATACTATGTTCAAAGGGCTTGCTAAATACCAATTTAGGAGCAAGACAAATGTTTTCTATCCCAAAAGACAACTTCACTTAGACATAATTATTCAGTCAAGCAATTTGCCTGTTTTCCTCAAAACATTCTTTACTAAGGCACATTACCCAAACAAATATTTTCATATAAAATACCTAATTTAGTAGCTGCATAAGTAGTAAGCTAAAAAACAAAATGAGTGAAGTATTTATTGGATCTGAAATAATTCTTCATTTTGCTCAGCATGACAATTTACTTCATGTTTTCTAAATTAGAAACCCAATATTCACCCAGTTCCACTCAGTTTCGTGGAATATAGCATTTTTTGTTCACGAGGAGGTTTGTTTCTGAAGATGATCTAGCAAAGCCAAGGAGTGCACTGCACAAACACACAGAGGCAAAGTATGTAAACAGCTCTCCCAAAACTTGAAGTGATAAAGTTCCAGTTCATTAAAATACTGTAAATAACAGAGAAAGCAAGTGGTATTCACAGATGAGCAGGTTAATACCTAAGCAGCCTCCAAATTGCTATAAACAATTTATTGCAAACGTGGTGCTGCAGACACAGAGGCACCAGCCCTGCCTACCTTACCAGTCCCCTTCAGGACACTTTCCAGTCCACTCATAACCAACAGATTCAGTCAACCAAGCTAAGCAATTATTTATCTTGCTTCTCCAACTGATGGAAAAACATGCTTTTGTAATCATGTGTGTCTAGATAACACATTTCCTGTGAGGCTACTTTCCCTGGATCAAACAGATCAATAGGCCTGCCCACCTTATCTGTGCAAGTTTCAAGTTTACTTTGCAGGATCGCATGAGAAGTGTTATCACTCCCCCAAGTCATGTAAACTCTCACTCATCTAACTTTCAAAGAGTTTTTCTCACAGACCTGAACTTGGAAATCATTTTGAATGCCCTTTTATCTTATCTTGAACTTAACCAGCAAGTTTAATTCACAGATTTAATGAATGAATTGGTCAAGTGTCTCTGCTTTTCCTAGCTCCATTTTTCAACTGTGATAAGTGTAGGAAATTTAAAAAGTTTGACTGGTTTTAAATACTGGGGGTTTGGCACATTGTTTGTTTTTTTACATAAGCTTTTTTCGGTTTTTTTAAAAAATTAATTTCTTTTTACAGCCCAGGGAAAACCAAAGAGATATTTTCCATTAAAGTATTGAAATATTTTACAAGAAAGAAAGGCCTATGGGAAATCAAATTGAGGTAATACGTATGTATTTCAGCAGAAACACACTCCATTGGGCACTAGAGAAGACCATTTTAAAAGCTGATAGGTACTTAGCAGAACTCCAACCATTCCACCAGCACAAAAGGGCATGTGCAACAGTGTTACATTATCTGTCAAAGTATAACCTCAAATCCTCTGGCAACATTCCCACAAGATGGTGGGTACATTGGAAATCAAGAGTTTAGATACTTTAATGATTGTTAAACCGGATAGTTCTTTCTTTAGCAAATCTGAATGCAAACTGCTCTCTGGTTTCATGATTCTTTTTGTTCACAGCATGATTTTTCAGAAGCTGTTCATGCAATTATACTTTTTTGTTTTCATAAGGAAAGATGTTTTAATGTTATTTTACAATCAAAATATCCTTTAGGGTATACTAAACAGAATAAAGAAAGCTAGGTAACTAAAACGCACACTATTAGCAACCACAGAATCATATTTAGGTCCAACTTTAAATATTTCCTCATAAAAAACTTCAAAAACTCCAAAAAACCAAAGGTCTCAGAGCTGCATTTTTACCAGTGGAATCTGTGGCATTATCACCTCCTGTTTACTACACCTACCTAGGTCAAAAGTGAACTAGGCTTTATTTCAAGTTTGTGAAGCTAATTCATTGTTCACCACAAGCTGGCTCCTAAGAATACTCATCCCAGAATTAATCTGAATGCATTTAAAGCCAGTTTTATTAAAAATTCTTGAAAATCCAGTTGCTCAGTTGTAGTCAATATGGAAAACATCTGACTTCATTCATTACAAATTACTCTAATTAGTTTCATATAGATACTGTTCTAAACTGCAGCTAAAGATATTTATGACTGGATGTGGGGGAGAAAACACCACACAATAGGGGGAAAAATTAAAAACACATTCCTTAATTTAGTAAAACCTAAGGGAGGCAATTTACTGAGTCAAAAGAATAATTTCACATTCAAAGTTTACCTTATACTTTATGAGGAATAATTTCTTATATTAGATAAGCTTCCTTCATGTAAATGAAAATAAGAGTCTGCATTAAATGAAGGCATTATTTGAAGGGAAAACAAAACACCCAAGAACAAAAAATCCCAATCCTGGATTCTGTACTTCTTGCAATGGGATTTTTTTTACACCTGACATCTCTTCTGGGCTGGGATTGCGTAATGATGCTCTTGCCAGTTTTCCTTTACTAGACTGAGGTCTGGCAGACCTGAGGTAACAGGTAGGGAATGGCACTGTCTTTTCATTAGAGAAGTAGCCTAGCAGCACGTATTAGCACAGAGTCTATTGTACATCAAGTTGCAAAATTATTCTGAGATCCAGGAGCCCCTGGCTGACGGCCCAGTAAGTACAGATTTTTCAAAGTAGATGGAAGTGACAGTCTCATTTAATACCAATTTTTATGCTAATAAAGACGTGTAAGACCTGTCTTCACCAGTCACTTCTGAGTTTTTAATCAGTTTTTGGCCATCCCTGTGCATAACCTAGAGGAACCATTTCACACAAGAGTGACCTCTGGAACCCATGGTCGGTGGCAAAGGGCACTCAGGAACACAAGGAATTAGGCACCATATTGACACCTAAGAAGTGGAAGATGCACTATTGATCCTTCTGTGGCTTCGAGTCAGCTGCCAACATTCGGGAAGTGAACCACTACTGCCACCATCTCCCACATGCCTAAAGCTGCACTGCACTCAAGGGAACACTTTCCAAGAACAGACTCAGATCCTCAGCCTTCAAACAGTCCAAGATACAGAAAGATTGTCAGAAGCCGTTTGCAGTCCTACATTGTAAAACTCCCCCCCACCCCACTGCTTCCATCCCTCCCCAAGTTGCTCAGTTCCTTGTCCTCCTTCCACTCTCACTTATTTCAGAACTTCTGTGTTTGACCTGGAGCCTCTCAGCCTAATTAGCCCTGTTCCCAGGGGCATTTGTGTTTCAATTTTTAAACTATAGGACACAAGCCACATTCCAAAAATTGCCTAAATGGGGAAATGTCTTTACAACTCACAGAACTGATGATACATCCATCAGTCATGGTACCACCTGCATGTTTAATCTCCGTCTACACACTTTGTATTCAAAATAGTACAAAGAGAGTACAGGCAATGTGATTTCATAGAGTGGAAGGTCAACAGCTTTCATACAAGATCTGTATCAAAACACTGTATTTTATTTGCCCCTGAGATTCTCTTTTCCTTATATTGTATATAAGAGGTACAAAGGCATTAAATTAAATTTAAAAAAAAGAGGTATTTCCCTGTTCAAAAGTCAGATTTTACTAAAAATGTAGGCAGGTCCCAAAATATTAAGTTTTCTGTTAATCTCCTCCAATTTTTCTTTTGTTTAGTATATAACTCATAATTGGGTCTAAAAGGCTGCAGGTTGCTATTAAAAGGAAAGTTTAGCAGCCTGTAACAACGGGAGCTTCCCCTCAGCAGATGACAATAAAGACTACAGAAGAAGGATTTTATTGTTCCCTGATCACTGCAGTGACAACACAGAAGCAGGGCAATTGCCACTTGCTCTTTTGCTTTTTTTAAAAGGAAGTTTTTCATATAAAAAGTAACTGTACAGTTCACCCCTTATAACTTTTTCTTTAGGCAAAGAGAAAACACAGCGAAGGGAAAATCGTGAAATAAACTCTGCCTCAGCAGAGCACCTCTTTTCTTTTTTTTTCTTCTTTCCCCTGAACCCTTAGATCCCTTGCAGTACTGGGCTAGTCCTCACCTTGCAAGGGAATGTTTCTTCACTGGTTATTTCTCAAAACATTCAGTTCTGCCCCCTCCTCCCCCCCAAAAAATTAAAGTCCTCAGCAAATTTAATACTTTCCAGAAGGAAGTAACTTCTGGGACTACTGTAAAGAATTCCAGAGCTGTCTTCCACAATGGAGTGACCAGAGAATACAGAGGCAAATGAAAATATATTGAATATATCACAACACAAGGAAATAAGAACAACTGTATTATTACATACAAGGTGTTAACTGCTGACCTGCAGTTTCAGAGCTGCACCACAGTGTTATAATAAATGCAGCAATGGGCTGCTTCCTTCATAGGAATCTCAGCATTTCAAGGTTTGATTAAGGAATGGAACTATTGCCAGGGGCTAAGCTGAGAGAACAGAACCTCAGTCCTTCAGAAGAACTGAAAGGTCTCCTGCAAGTATTCTGCAGCATGTTGTACATATAATAGATGGATATGTTTAAATACATACATTTGTTGCCTAGATTCTTCACTGGAAGTACCCCAGAAATGTAACTATCCATTAAGAGAGCTGAAACAAATACTGCACTTTATAATCTCCCTTACTTCCTTCTTAAACAAAAAGAATTTCCTAAAACACACTTGCTGCACTTTAACTAAGAAATTCTCTTTGTCTCCAAACAAAACTGAAAGAACATTAAGTTGTGCCAGAGAGACAATATCAAAGAAACTCACAAACACAAAACATACCATATATTGCACTGTAAAGTGAGAGTGTCTGTGAACAAGCTCATCAGTTTTGTGAGACACGTGCCAAAACCCTGAAAGAAATTGCTGCAGTTCCCTGTTGGAAGCTGAGAGTTGTTGACCAAACCAGACTTGGAGATCTTCCATCTTGTTGAAGGTGCTAATGATTCATGTATGCAATTTTTGAAGAAAGAAATGGTCTTCAGCAGTGAGTTTGATTTTTCTGTCAAGAAGTCAAACTGCACTTGAAATTGTGCTGTTATCTTAGTGAACGTGCTGAGACACTTCAGAGAACAATTATAATTCAGTATATTCCCTAAACAACTTGCCTTCAAAAAGACAGATACATATGAGGTTTCTGCCTTCTGTACACCTTACTTGTTAGACCAAGTACTTTCATTAATGTGTTCACCATCACAGTGCCATAACACTGGAAGCACCTATAAAAAAGCACTTGCAAGGTTTAACACTATCAAAGTTTAACAATGCCAAAAGCCTTTCCAGCCAGGTAGGCAAGGAACCACTTGTGTCGGGTGACCCTGTATTTATGTATTTTGTATGCAAAGCCATGGAGAAGTTATGTTGCAGTACATTTGTCTGTCATATTTCCCATCACGATGGAAAAATAAATAGCTTGGAAAAGTGTTTTCTGTTTGTTTACAGAAGTTTCCATTAGAACCAGGGAAAGCAGAGAGGGAGAGGGCTGTGTCTCATGCAGGGAAACTCGGTGTTGTTAAGCAGACACAGGCGGATAAGAACTTTTTGCCTCTATTTATCATGACCTACATTTCAAAGATTTTCCTCATTATCATTCATTTTCTGGAGTTTCTAGTTAAGTCACACCAATCAATAAAGCTTTCAAAAAGACAAAGTTAAAGTGGAGAAAATGAAAAAGGAAAATTGAGTATATTACTGGCTGAGGGAAAGGGAAGAGTGAGAAGCAAAAAACTCATCTCTCCGGGCTGGGATTCAGAATAAGTGGATAATCTCAGATATGTTTCTGGTTTCCAACACTACAGCTGAAAATTCTCTGTTAGTATCCTATCCTAAATCGCAATCCTGACAGCACACAGGAAAACCTAATATGAGTGGCAGTCATTGTCAGGAACAATGGATCAGTTAGATCAGTTAAGTCAAGATAAAGTATTACTTCCTGTTCTAAAGAACTAGTTTTCAAGAAACAGTTACACATAGAATACCCTGTGAATTGCAGAAACATGAAAAAATCAAGAAAGATAAATCAGGTTTTTTGGTGAAAATTCTTCTTGCAAATCTGGTAGGTGGTTGGTCTAGGCAAACTCTATTTAAATGAAACAAAATGCATAGAACATATGCTTTGATCTCAGATCCCCTAACTGGGCATAAATAAAATATGTAAATCATTGCCATGAAGAGAATACACAGCAAGTTAATCCTGTTCAAAGATCATAAATGTGTAGTAAAAGGAAAATACATCCCTCAAAGAAAGATTTTCCAAATTAACTTTGACATTAAGCCAAAGTTTAAATCAGGAAGTATTTAATCATGTATTGGACATGCTGCATTTTTCCTGGGCTTTTTGTTTCTTTTTTCTAAACCATACTTCATTGTGTAGCTGTGTCCCAGACAGAGTAACAGCGTTTTTCATGGTAAAGACACAGAAAATTGCAGTTCTGCGTGATGCAACAGCTACACTGACTGCTAAATTCCAAAAACCTCTTTATCCACTTACCCAACCCACCAAATTTATTAGTTCTACATCTGTCCCATAAAACTTCCTTCAAACCTGAAATGACATTATCACATTATAAATTCACCAACACAGAGGGAGAGTCACAGTGTAAGACTAAGAACAGAACAATATGATTACATGAAACCCTGGTGCTATGAAAAAACTACAGCAAGAAGCAATGATGCTTCAAGCTGACCTTCCCAGAATGGCGTGCTACTGTAACGAAACCCCAACATTCAAATTGCTGGCAGAATTTTTAAGTAAACCAGGTACACAGTAGTTTTCCAAAGGAAATGCTGGAGGCACAGCTAGAACACCATTAAACCTAAACTGAGTGAATCCACACAGACACATCTTTGGTTTGCCATGAGTAATTCTTGAGTACAAGCAGTTACTGGTTGTTACCACTGGTTGTGCCACTCCTGAGGAAACAAACCACAAATTGTTCAGCCCCTGACAATGAGCAGTACCTGGTTGCAGGGCAAGGGGATGCAAGTGCACTGCAGGCTGGGCAGCAACCACAGAGTTGTTCTCTCAGTGTACACACACACCCTCTGAGCAAAACACATGCAGAGAAATTGCAATTAGCAGGGTTCCTTCCAAACTAAAAAAAAACCGAACTAAAAGCATTTCAGTGGGAAAAAAAATAAAAAAGAGGGGAAAAATTACTAAATTAGTTGGACTTCTTTGTACTTTTCATGATAACATGAATGGCACATGTGGGTTTATTTTTCAGCCATAGCTCTGCTAAGCAAATGGGGAAAAGTTTTAAATTCACACATTTAAGTGAAAAATACAGTGCCAGTTTGGACTTCTTCACAGGAAAGAGGCATTGCAAGATTTCAAGTCCAAGACACACTTCTGTTTTTGAAAGGGAATTTCCAGCCAGATGAATAAGTTAGGGATGCACAAGATGAGGCTGTTTCAAAGAAATCACACAATCTAATTAACTGCCCTGCTGCCAGGGGCTCCGACATCTCGATGCCTCAAGCCAGTTACCCAGGGAAACCACAGCCCCACAGAGTCATTGAGCTTGGAAAAAACCTCCAAGATCATCGAGTCCAGCCAGTCCCCCAGTATTGCCGTGTTCACTGCTAAACCATATTCCCATGGCCACATCCACATGGTTTTGAACACTTCCAGGGATGGTGATACATTATTTCAAACGTTGCTGTGCCTGACTTTGCACCAGCAGTTTGCTAAGTGCCATCAGTACACAGTACATGTTAATTCCACCTGCTAATTACTGTTCAAATGAGCTCTGTCACACCCCAATAATTTGTGTGAGACCAAACTTCCACACCTGTTTGGCACATTCACCTGATGCAGCACAAACCTCTCAGATCTAGTGCTATTCCCTCTGATTTCTTCCAAAGATGAATAGGACTTGCATATCCTGAAGCTTAAGAACGCATAAGCCACAGGCATTTAATTAAAGTCAGAAAGAAAGAAAGAAAGGAAGAGAAGATCGGCGAGGAAAAGAAAGGAAAAGAGAAGAAAAGAGAGAGAAAGGAGAGGAAAAGAGGGTGATGGAGGGGGAAGGAGGGCAACAGGGGAAAGAGAGAGGAAAGAAAAACTGGAGAATGTTCTGGATGTCCCAGCACTCTCCACCTCCTGCTCCTCAGCCGCTCTCCTACCTTGCTTGAGAAAGGCTGGAGAAACTGCAGAGGCTTCAGCAAGTGGAATACACCAGATCAAAGCTGGGAAAAGCTAAAGCCCCTCTTTCCCAGTGCCCGTTCCTCTCACTGCCTCAGCTTCCCCTCATGCCCAGGAGCAAACACCCTGCTCTTCAGGACACCTGCTGAGCTCCCTCCTGTCCACCTTTGAAAGCTTTTCCATCTATCCAGCTTCAGATAAATGCCCAGAGAAAGAGACAGTAAGACAAAAGGATTAGAAAAATCACAAGCTTCTTTTTAGTAGGAAAGGAGTGTACTGAGTCACACTGACATCCTTCATAGGAATACAGTTCTTCTGGGGAAACTCCTCTGTTAAGGGGCTTCGTCCAGGGAAACGAAATATTTCCAATAAGCTTTGAAGTGGTATTTGTTAATGCTAATCAGGTGGAAGCAGACAATCCATGGAACTGTCCTGTGCTAGGCTTTGGGACTCTGAGGGATTCTTGAACACCACATATTATCTGCAATGAAACTTAGAAAACCCCTTCAGAGTAGAAGTCAAAATTCTCAGAAAACAAGGAAAGCACCTCAAGAAGGTTATCTGGAATTAGGGGATTCCCTATGCCAAATAAGATACTTGTAAAGGACTTAAATTCAGAAACTAATAACTGGCAAAGTACTGGCTGTTTTGAAAGATTCCGTTTAATCAAGCAAAGCACCTCATCTGTGAGGAATATCTTTGGATGAGTACAGGAGCTAGTGAAGTCTGCTGATGTCATGTAAAGCGAAACACACCATACAGGTTTGCTTCTAGCATTTTTCAAGAGGAAAAAATTATGCAGTAGAACCAGACAAATACGTGCAGTGGCTAAAAATGAACACGGATGAAAATTCTGTTCTCAAGAAATAATGTAACTAGGAAAAAGTTTAATACAACAGTGCATCCATTTAGAGCACAAGTTTGAAGAGATAATTGATGTTTTTGTTTCAATAGACAAGGAAGGAGCAACCAAGATCCTTCACAATAGTGAAGGATTTAGGCAAATATTTATCTAATCTACTTTTCTAAAGTTGCCATGATTTTAAATGTTATAAGTTGAGATTAAACCATATTTTAAAAAGAATAATTTCTATTAAAGATACATTTCTAAAACATGTCCACATAGCAAACAAGCTTAGAAACTTGGCAGACTAAAATGAGAAAGCCTCACTTTAACACACCTGAGTCAATCTAGGCAGCTGCAGTAAGAACAATAGGGAAGTGCTTTTTTTTTTTTAGACCAGGACATACAAAGTTGGAGCCTAGAAGTTTTCTGTATTCTGATGGTAGGACAAAAATTGAGCTCAGTAGTTGACTAGCAGAGATGGCTATTTGCCATTCGTACAAGGAGATAAAAAGTACCATGTTGCTTTATAAAAGACCAGTGCTACAGGACCACAAATTGCCCCGAGAGTAGGAGTGGGTTTACACAGACATTGTTCTTTTGGTGAATACCCTTTATCTCCTCTCAGAGAGATGAAAAGATTTTTCACCTGGCAGGAGCTGCTTTTGAATAAAATTGGCTTTCCTATATACTGAAATATAGGCCAACATAGTTAACATTTTAAATCTGGAAATGCTGGGCAAGACAAAGAAATAAGAAACAAGGATCCATAAACAACTTTGCCTGTCCAATATTTTTCTCATTTCCGCTGAATTAAAGCAAATTCTGCCTAGTCCTTTCCCACCCCTGGGAGACTCATTCCATCATCCCCTTGCTGCAGAGTCCTAACTTGCTATTGCAAATCATTCAAATCCCTCGTGGACTCCAGAATGGTCTTTCCCTGACTGTGCTCAGTGGATCCCTGAGGAAACAGAAAATACCCTCCACTGCTCCTCCCCAGGGGTTTTCTGTGCTTCAGCCATCTCCTAGCAGAACTTACGGTATAATAGGAAAGTGCAAGTAAAATCGTCCTTCAGAGTTGTCATTAGCTGAAACTGAGATAAGCAGCCTGACACAGAAACTTGGTGAGGGCTGATGGTAATAGAGACGCAGACCTAAAATAGGCATAATTATAGTTAGCTAGAGAAGGATATGATTTGTAAACTGAACATATACCTGGGAGAGACTTGGAGCTGGCAGGCACACCCTCTAGACCATTACATTAAAATACATGAAATTAGGTCCAGAGCTGATTTAAAGACAACATAACTGCCCAGTCTCACATGAAATATAGATGTATAGATTATGATTTCCAGGAATACTTCCAAGGAAATTAATTTTAGCTCTTAAAATAGAGCACCCAGGACAGCACATTTCCAGCCTGTTTAAACAATTTGAAGTGACTCAGGAAAGCAGAGGCTCATTGCATAAACAGAAAAAAATACAAGCTAAGTGGAAGTGCTGGTGGTAGCACAATAAAAATTAACCCCCTAAGCAAAGGAAGTAGACATTTGTTTGTGTATGTTTGGAACAAACAAAGCCAGTTCTGCACGTCTTCATTCTCGATCTCGCTTTCCTGAGATTCTTTTCTAGGGGATACTTGGCCAAGCACCCAATTGTATAGATTTGTTTTCACTAAGCGTACTGTACTGTGGCAATAGACTAGAATTTAATGGAAATGGATTTAAGGAATGTTTAATGTCATATGAGTAACATCACTACAAGCCCTCATTAATCTAAGTTCCCAGATGACAGCCATATAAAAATTAATATAGAAATTAAACTGCAGAATTAATTCAGGACAAGCTTACATTTTTTTCACCAGAAAACGAGAAATAAGAATACCTGGATTATAATGAACTGATGTCAGAGTTGTTGGTTACTTGCAGGTAGATAAAACAAGACTAACATAACCTTGCTTCTTAAAAGTGCTGCTGAGTACGTCACAAACGGGAAAGCACAGCTCTAAGGGGTTTTGTGCCAGGCTGAGCCCTGCGGGGCTGTGGGGTCTGAAGCCAGGATGAAGACTAGATTTCACAGAAATATGTTGTTTAATCTCCTGGCCACTTGAAAAGTTGAATATATGGGGCATAGAGGCAGGTGGGTTTATCTGAGAATACAAAGCCTGTGCTAGCCAAAGAGGACTAGGGAACACAACATCTTTATGCACTCTTGTCCATACGTGGGGCTGAAGATTTCGATTTACTGTGCACACACTCAAAATAACTTTGTTGAAAGTAACTCAAAATCAGGTTTTAAATAAATACATGAGCAAGTCACTGATGGCCAAAGATGACTTTCTGTAAGTGGAAATTGAATAATTGTTGGCATTTTCTGTCAAAAACTTTACAAAGACTCATCAAAGAGGTCACTTTGTTCTAGCGCTAAACAGAAGGATGACAGAAGAAAGACTGGATTTCAGCATATCGTGACAGAAGTCAGCAGGAACGTCTACAGGAAGAGCTACAAAGCATATATCACTTGAAGCAGTGAACTTTAATAGGAATTTTATTTTACACGTGAATGTGCCTTGTGTCATAATCTCCAGTCTGTTTATTCATCAGCTGGAACTCAGGATGTGAATGTGAAGGTGACAGGAGCAGCGAGTTTTATGTTCCTGAATTGTTAGAAAAGGTATTAACCTTTTAATGGTTCTTCATTAAACCCGACTTTCCCAGTGAAAAGTAAACCAATCTATTTTATTTTCTCTGTGATATTAAGCATGAAAGGAAATCCTAGTTCATAGCTGGAGAATTAGTGAATAGGAAAGATTTTATGCTATTTACATCAGTTCAGGAGCTGTCTAAGTGACACACAAACAGCGGGATCATCAATGTAGCAAAACGAACCCATATACAATGATGGAAAATTTAGCCCAAAGGCCTTTCTATTGGTCCTGATCCAGACAAACATCTTCCAAAAGCATCTTTTTTCAAAATATCTGGGATAGCCTAATTCCAATCGTAAGTAAATGTACTGTGAATTTTTTTAATGTGATTTACTAGGGGGTTGGACAGGCTCAGAGAACTGATAATGGATGTTATGGAGAAAAACTGTGTGAATTTCTTTTAAATGAAGGGCAAAGCAAGGATTTGTCATTTCTTCTGATTTCAGTTTCCTGGGATGTGAACCACATGTAGTTTAAAAACAGGAAATCATTGTGCATAATCCACATCAGATAATTTTTTTTTAGTACCTAATTTTAATCGAAAAGTCTAAATAGAAAACAGGTAAATAGCCCTTGAAAATTATTTCTAAGAGCTATATAACATCCAAATACAAGTTTTCCACTACCCAGAGAAATATCCTAGCAGGCACAGCAAGAAATTTTTTTCCTGTCGTCTACAGGCATTTAAGAGGAATAATACATTTCTTTCTGTGTGTTATTTATCCAGACAAAGAATTAAATAGATTATCCATCCAGGGCTTTTCCTGCAGCTTGTGTTTTCACTGGACTAGTAACATAAAAATTAAAACTCATAACCTTGTATTGCTTAGACTCAATGATCTTAAAGATCTTTTCCAATCTATATGATTCTGTAATTCTATCTCTTTGGTGGTCAGGTCTCAGCACTTTCTTCCAGACTTGGATATTTAAAAAGCTTTGAAGATGTGTGTGCCTTGTTTGTGGCCATGGACTGATTGTACAGCAGGGCTGAGCTCAGAATTTACTGGGATGCCGCAGCACTTCCCAGCCTTACAAGTGAGATTCTCATTGCAACTAACCTGACTTCAGTGCAGTTCAGACAAAATTTCAGCTGGCCAGGTCATAGGTTATGCTCACTGATGTCTGAACAGAATCAAAGCAACCTTTCCATTCTTCCCTGTGTGATTAATGGAAGTACAGGCCCCTCATGCAGCTCTTACACAACACCCGCAAAGGGACATCAAATAACAACATGATTTCCCTACAGTGCAGAAAGACCTTGTCTCTTTTACTCTTTTAGATATTAATTAACATTTCTTCTCTTAAAAACTGCTCTGTAGATCTTGGGAGTAGCAAAGGATGTCACGTTATGTATCAGTTGCTATGGTAACTAATCCTTTCTAAAGGGAAGAAACAGAACAAATTTGTAGGACTACATATCTTACTATGAACAAAGGTTGTCACTAAATAGTCTTTATTTTGCAACCCATTGCTTTCTTTTGTTTTACTCTTGTTTATAAATTATCACAACTGATTTAGTTAGATTTAGACTGTGGATTCTTTTTCTTACAGTCTGAATATTCTGAGCTTCCTGTTTTCGTGGAGTGGCAGAAAAACAACTTAATTCCAGATCTTGGATTGATTTTTTTAAAAAATTTATTTGTGTAATGGTATAATATTACTGAGCAGTCTTTAACTGGGACATATTTTGCGTTGGAAATGGTTACATTTCCCAGAAAAATTACATGTAGTGAAGAACTTCAGGCAAATTTTAACATATTTCTCTATTTCCATTTCTCTGTCCTGAACCTGAGAGGTTCAACAGGACTGGAAAGGTCCTTCATATCTCAGTTACTCTGATCCCACTGCAAGCCTCCATCTTGCAGTGGGATGTCAATCTACTCCTTTCACAATTAGTTTCTGAGATATCTTTTACAGGGGTCCCAGGACTTCTGAAATTCTTTTTTAAAAGAAAAGTACAAGCATCAATTTCCTAAAAGAGACATTTCCTTCTACCTGATCTCTATCAGTCAGTAGCCTCCAGGACTGCTGCCCAGAGAGGTGGTAGTAATAGTCTTCATAAAAATACAAAAAAAAAAAAAAGATTACTACTTTGTGGTGTATCTTTATCCCAGTGTGAGACAAACAGAGCAGTTTGGGAGTGCTGCTCTCAAGACCTTCTGACAGCAGAGCTACTGCAAAGGGCATCCCTGAGCCCAAAGAAAGTACAAATACTCTAACAGAGACAGGGCCATTCCCAAGGGTGAAATATGAGAAAATGTGATGGTGGTGGGCAGGAATGAAGAGAATACCTTACTAAAAAAGCTCCCTAAATCATCTCAAAAGATTTCTCATTTGCTTTTCTTGGCCCTTCCTTTCTCTCTCCTCATCACTGCTGTACTCCATGACAAGACAAGAATAGTGAAGGAAACAACCTAATTCAAAGAGTTGTGTGACGAAAGTATGCTTCATATTGTTCAGACATACAGGAGAAAAAGCAAACACTTCAGCAATTTTATTAATTGGCTTTCTTATCAATGTACTGGCAAAGAAAGCTTGTACTTTGTCAGGCTTAAAAACACAGAATAAAGTAGTTTCTGCCGTCTGCAGCCATTTAATAAATGGCTTCACTTGGCATAGCTTTGAGCAGTGGATTTACTTTATCAGATTTACCAAATTACTCATCTGCCTCCAGCAGTCACGGACAGGAAGGAAATGTAGCTCAGCTATGGCACTACTTTCTTTCAAGTGGTAGCAAGTCAGAATTAGTACATCGCAAGGGACAGGAAATTCCTTAACTCTTCTAGCTGCTGACCCTGAGAACTGAAAACAAGCACAGAAAAATGAGGACCTAAAGAATTCTGTGGAATGCATCATTAAATTTCTAGATTTAGAACAAATTATAGAACAAACAAGTGTTTATTTCAGAAAACACTTCTATGATCATGACTTCTTTTCCAGTATCTATATCAAGAGCTAGATGAAATAATTTTTCCCTTAGCTAAAATCCTCCATACCCCAAGAGACACTGCAATGGAGATCAGATTTCTCTAGAGAAGCTCTAATTCTTCCTTATAGAAGAGAAAAAAACTATCATAAGAAGTATTTTTTTTTAATGTTTGAAAGCTGCAGCGTCAGCAGAGCAGCTGCAAGGGGAAAAGAAAACCAGGTAGAAACTGGCCTTGAAGTGTGTTTGACAGGAAATCACCTAAAAGCTGTAGATCACTGAAAAAGTGGCACAGACAGACCTTAAGGGAAAGGGGAGAACTGCAAAAACTTCTAGAAGTTTTGAGGGTTATTTGAGACCAGCTAATTACACAGCTGAGGGAGCTGAGCTCAGGCAAGGCAGGGGACAGGAACAGAGCAGCTTGATCTAGGTCACAGAACTGCCACGGCTCAGGTTTTTCTGTCTGAGGAGCTTTTATAGCTCCCATCTGCATAGTATCTAAGAGCCTTACACTGCTTTAATGTGTTTATTCTCAAAATGAACCTGTGAGGCAGGAAAGCACCAATTTTGTCATTTCACTGATAGTACACTAAAACTGGAGACTGTAGGGAAGATCTTTAGTTGGCACAAATTGTCAAAGCTCTGTGAAAACCAAGAGTGTCCACTGACTGTCCAGTACGGGGAGTGGAACTTAGATTATTTAAACCACCTGAGATTTTTCCCCCTATATGATTTGTTCAAGATCACACAGGCTCATGACAGTATTAGGAAATGAAACCAGTGTTCTGAGGAACACCAAAAACTGGCCCATCATTTTGTTTTTCATGTCTGATACAGGCAAATGGACTGAAGAAGAAACCTGAGCCCCAAGACTGTAAAATGTATGAGGGAGCAGGTGCACAGATTTAATTTACTTGGGCCATGGCACCTTCTTTAGGTCCTTTCTAATTCTTTAACAGTTGTTGGGTCTGTTGGTTTGTTGGTGTGTTTGGGTTTTTTTTTGGTGTGAATTTTTTGGGGGGGCTTGGGAGACTCTTATTCTACCAGTAGGAGAAAGTACCAGAACTCAGTGGAAGACGCTTGTTTCTCATGGAAATGAAGCTGGGAGATAGGTATAGAGAACTGAGGCTTTTTTCCCAACATTAATAGTTCTTTTAAAAGTACTTTCACTGGCTTTACAGCAGTTTGAATTTCACAGTTGGGAAACATATAAAATATTTTGTATATTTCTTATACTTCAGCAGCAAGAGAATAAAACTAAACAATTCCCTTTCTGTGAGCTGCTGTGCATATCAACTGCTATTCTATGATCCATCTTATCTGTTGATGGTAGCATCAACATCTGGCAGCCTTGAACAACATCCATTATTTTGAATTTTTCAGATAGAAAACTTGAAACAATGAGCAGGGATGACAGATGTCAGTCACTGCCTCTGACAGGTCAAATGCAAATTTCTGCTTGAATGGTTCAGGTTTTGCAGCATTTAAAGCAAAACAAGAATTATTACTACAGTATAAAATGAATTAAGGTGCATACACTAAATGCCAAAGACAGATATATATCCCAATAATGTAAAATTACTGCCAGTCAAACAAAGTACCAACTAGGGGCAGCACAGGGAGTGTATGACTGTCTGTCAAGGCAGAAGAAGATTTGTGCTCTTCACTGGAAACACTTTTACAGCAGTCAAAAGAGAAGCCTTGAACTTGACAAAGAAGGTTTGGTCTGACTTTGATCTTATCAATCAGGAGTCCAGTAGGTCCTTACTCAAATAAGCTGTATCTTAGTTTCACCTTTGGACAAATATCAAGCCTTTTTCCTTCTACCATTCTGAAGAATGATTGATTTATGCCTTTTGTTTAGGGCTATAAGAAATGATCTTCGGACAGTTACTGATAGTTTCAGGATTATTGACAAGTGCCTCCCCAGAAAAATATCAAGGTGACAAATGCCTTTGAAAACGACTATTTTTAATGTTGGATGGTGTAGCAGAAAACTAATTAAAGATGTCATTTATGTTTTATTTGTGCTAGGAATACACTGCCAGCACCTCAATAATATAACACAATAGGCCAGATAAATTCTGCTCTCACACTGCACAAAACCCACAGTAAGTTCACCTGAAGTGAAAGCTACAGCAGGAGAAAGCCAAAGTTTTGCAATCCATTGGTAAGCTGCCTCTCTGCCCACAAGGCAAACAGGTTTGAGTCTAAATCTCCATCTCCTATTCATTCTTACTGAAGCCAGGATTTAGAAAGCAGGAAACAGACATGGGATAAAAATACATCAGAAATAGCCAAGGCCAGCTAGGAGGGACAAAAGGTGAGAAAAATGTAAAAATTTTTCTACAACATTCAATCCAACTTCTCTGTCATCAACTTTATTTCAGTCCCTCTTTACTCTTGTTTTCTTACTTAATTCTGTTGGTTATCACATTTATCTGAGTGGGATCATTTGTAAAGTGTCAGACTCTACACCTCCGTTGTAAATCCCAGGAGCAGAAATCTGTAGACAGGTTTGGAGTGTATAATACAACTATATATAAAGTATCTATAATATATCTCCTAGTTCTTGATATAAACCCCATAAAATTACTGCTCTGGAGTTCTCTTGCTTAAGCAACATGAAAGTCAGTATTATTTTAACAAGAAAGAATAAAGAGAATGCACAAATCAATTTCTTAGACTCAGGATCAAGGTCAAAAGCAAGTAGGAATCCTTTCTAAGGCCAGTTCAGAAGCCTCCTCCAAGACTTAGAAAAACAATCTCATCGATTAATGATAGTTTTAGGCTTTTTTCCCCTTTAATTTCTTGCAGAGTTTAATTAAAAGGCAATTCCTTGTAACAGGAGCAACCAATGGACTTGGAAAAACAGATAAGCTTTCTGTCACAAACTTTTTTCATGTCTTTTCCACTGCTTAAACCCACAGAACTTCTCATGTTTACATCTATTAAGCACCTTTGTTGCAGCCACGTTAGATCCACTTTTCCTTCCCTTTGCATCACAATCTCTACTCAGCACTAGTACGAATCCTGAATCAATCCTGAATCTTGAAAACAGCACAAATCCTATGAATCCTGATTCTCACTCCCTAATGTGAAGTACCTCATCACCACCATCAGACAGATTTTTGCACACTATTTACCAGCAGCGGAAGAGGAGATGCTAATAAGTTACACAGTAGCCTTGAGTTGAAACACAACTAAGCCCATATGGTTTTGCTACCCCAGCCAGCTTTCCAGGATTATTTTGATAAGTATGCTTTGGTCCTTGTGGCCAGACAAGCTGGGATTTCACTTGTTGCCTTTTTTTTCCCCTTTTTGCTTTTTTTATGTCTCCACCATCTGTTTTGTGAATCCTTGAACTGATAATATAAAGGCCATTGTTTCAGCATATAGGGAATGGGATTTCATTAATAAGGCAGAAGCTGGCAAGAATTAAGTGAATATACACATTTTAATGAATGTATACATGCATGCACTGCTATAAGTTGTTTGGACCACATAACTTTAAAGTATTTCATAAATGGCTGGGAGGGTTCTCAGGAAGGTGTTGAATGACTGGTCCTAAAGAAGAGCTTCTACTCAGATTTTGAGGTCCTGGTATGGATTCTTCACATTTAAAACAGACACAATTAAGCACATTCCTGATTTTTTTCTGTGTGTTTACATCTGCATAGGAAAGACTGTTGCAACACCATCTCAGCAATATAGAGCAAATGTCCACTTGAGATCCTACAGGAGAGGAACAGGACCTTAAAATTAAAACCTGACACAAAACAGGCCTCGCTCAGGCTCAGAGAGACTTGTAGTCACCAGCATTGGGTGCTGGGATGCCCAAGAATTCTGTCCAGCTGTCAGGGCAGGGGTAGTCACACAGTCCAGCTGGTGTCCCAGTGCTCCTGTGCACAGATGTAAGGCCCAGGTTCTGTTGAGAGGACAGGCAGGACAAGGGATGGCAGCTGTCAAATCCTTGCCACATCTCTGCAGCCCTTTGTAGGCTGCAACAATGTTCAGGTTTGGGATTTGTGTTTCTGAGAGCTTCTGGAGCAGACAGTGAGGAGTGTCTCCATCCTGTCCCACCTCTGGAGTCCTCAAGAGTCATCACAGTACACTGCCTTCAAGCCAGGTGCCTTATGAGACTGTGGGGGGATGTGTTGGAGTTCTGAAGGTGTGAGTTAACACTGACTCTGGTGGGTTAACAGGCGCCATTCTGAGAGCCTCTTTCCTGCTGTTTCTCCCTCTGGTGCTTCCACAGGCAGACATTGCCACCAGTTCCCCATTCATACTGTCCCCAGCTTTCTATTCCAGCGCCCTGCCTCTGTCCTTTTGAGTGTGGCATGTACTGCTGCTGGGGGGAGCTGTCTAATGCTTAGAGTCAAGGATTACCTGAGGCAATGCTTTGCAAGATATGAACTTTGGTGAAGGGTTGCTCATCCAGATCCTTGGGGTGTAAAAGAGATAGCAAGGCAATCCTGCAGTGCTTACAGGATATAATGAATCAGAGATCTGCACAGCTGGGATTCCACTAGAAAGCCAGATGGAAGCGAACTTCTTCTCTGTGACCCCAGGAAGAACCTCACAAGATATTACTTCTGTCAGTATTAAACAGTGGCTACTAACATCTGGTTTCTTTTTGCTTCATTCATTTTGAATTTCAGCAGCACCACTGTCCTTTTTGGAAGACAGACAAGGTAATCGAGGCGCTGACATTCTAAGGTGGACACAGCAGAGGAGGACCTCTGCTTGGGTGTCAGGACAGAAGACCCTAAACTGCTGGTGTTATTTAACCAGTTCGAAGATCAGGCAAGAGGAATATGGACATTTGCGGCTGTGATACCATAAGTGTGTGTATAAAATATACTTAAAAGGCTGTGGGTTCCCTGCTTGATGAGTCCCTCAGGTTTAGAATGGCAAGGGTGGCACAGACATTCTTGGTAATTCCCTTGAGTTCCTTGTGCTAGGATAATGTCTTCCTTCTTCCACTCAAAAAATAGTCTGAGAGCAATTCAAATGCAAGAAAAGTTACATGGCATATCACATTCAGTAATTGCTTTTAACAATTGTTTTTGAAATGTGATTATTTTAGAACTGAAAAAGCAACCTTTTTCCTATTGTATTGTGGTCATTACTTCTGGGCCTTTATCATTGCCTTAACTGGATAATTGAAAAGTTAACTTTTAAACAGCATTTGTGATGTGAAAGTCAAAGCTCTAGGTAGATATCTCAATAAGGATTGATGGGGTTTTGTTTTACCAGCTTTACAGAATGCATACACTGTGCTACTTGAAAATAAGGTCACATTTTATGATCCCCTATTCTGACACCTGAAAATAGCTAAGAATCAGTCAGAAGCTCAAGTGTTTCCAGTCACTGACTTTCCTACCACAGATAAAAGGCCAGGATAGGTTTTACAAAGACTTTCTTTCCATAATATATGGCATATTCCATCTAAATTAGGCACGGGACTTACAGGAGAAACATAAGGTAAAAAATCCCAAAGATCTCAATTAATAACATAAAATCCTAGGCACGCTTAATGAATATTCAAACATTTTCTATGCAACACAGCAGACTATGCATTTTTCTTGACCAGGGATTTCCCTCCTCAGCCTCACTCTCTGTTTGCAGGTCAGACAAGTTAATGTATCCCCACATTAGCTCTGTGCAGCTCCTGCTGAGGGAAGGGCCCCCGTGGCACCACAGCTGTCCGTCACACTGAAGTGATTAGACAAAATCTTGCTTCCCCTGGCGGTGATGAGGCTCTGCCAGCATGGTCCAGCTCCCCACTGACTGTTCCAGCCAAAGCTGGGAATCCAGGAAGCGCTGTCATCCCTGACAGCATCCGTCAGGCGCCGCCTGCCAGCTCAGAGCAGTTCTGACCCCAACACTGAGCCAGCCTCTCCAGCTTCCCCTGCCTTGGCTGATTGCATATGGGGACAACAGGAGGATCAAAGGATTGGCCTCTCAAAGTGGATTTTTTTCCTCTCTGCTTTTGCTATTCAGTATTCCTGAAATAATATTCAAAAGCACTAACGTCAATCCTTTCCAACGCAATAAAGTGCTCACAGTCCCAAATTCAGTTACGAAGACATGTAGTCATTAAATGAAGTGCTCCAGACAGTAACCCCAGTTCCAGCTGGGGAGGTCTGAGGTTATGAATTCTGATCTGTCAGCGATAAACAGGCAGTCAGATATTCGCACATACGAACAATTCTCACTGGTATCAGTGTGAAGGATATTGTGAGCAAAGGGCAACAATTAACATTTTTTGGTAACTCTTCACAGTCAGTATCATGCCTCTGAACTCTTGGACACTTCATCAAACAGAAACTTCATCTTAAGCAGAGTCCTTAGGAGACACTGAAGTTTTAGAATGGGAAAGAGCAAGGCAATCTGACATAACCTTTGAGATACTTTGAAACTATAAGTACCGAAAATGTATTTTTTTTCTCCTTTTATCATTGCCCATCACAGCTACTGCTGTTGTCATGCAAAAGCCTTTTTATTTTTTTTATTTTTTCTTTGGTAGCAGAACACTCTTTATGAGTCAGCAGCAGCTGATTGCTTTTATGCCTCAAGAATTTTTGGGACAGGCCCTCAAATTAGGTTGGGTCTTCACTCATGTCAGTCAGGGAGAACTCACTAATTTCACTGTCTGCAGACTGGTGAAGAGCACACCTTCATTCCCCACTATTTTTTTTTGCCCCCCAACATTTTGGTAAAGCATATTCAGAAAGTTTCACTAAACTTCCAAAGAGTGGCAGGCAGTCCCATTAACATCACTGATTTTATTTGCCCCTCTGCATCTTTATCCATGTCTTTGAGAACTGACAGAGAACTTAATGCTGTAAAAAAGTGTTTGCCCTCTTATCGTAAATGTGATAATCTCTCCTACATTCAGGTAGAATTTTAAAGCTGAGATAAACAGATCTAACACAGGACACATGATCTTGAAGTACATAACAGTAACAAATATTAATATGAGTAGAGGAGAAACCAAAAAGCTTCAGTAGAGACATGTCCTGCTGTTGTCCACTATACCCGAAAGGTATGAGTTACAACTCAATAGACAGCGAAACAGTTTTCCCCACGAGGTTCAGTGTACTAGTGAGGGATACATGTGGGACCTCCAGAAATACATACAATTTAAACACACAGGGATGATACAAACCAACGTAGGATCTTTCCCATAGTCCAATAAAACCATCCAAAACCATCAATAGTACAAAGGCAGAGCAGAGACAAGACCACAGCTGTATGCAAGATACTCTTTGCTTTCCTACCATGATTTAAATACAAAAATAATACTGAAATATATATTTAAAAAAAACCCCAAACCACATTGTGGGCTGTCTGTATTCCTTCTAGTTACTTTAACATAAAAAAACTGTGAACAAATAACATAGTTTGGGTTTGAGAAATGCAAAAGGGAAGAGTGGGTAATCTCCTTACTGGAGACGGCTACTGAATGATTAATGATTAAACTTTAAACAGCAAATAGATAAGGGACAACATGCAGCATTACTGCATTTTCAAAATGCAGATGCACAGTGTGCATGGTCTGCCCACAGATACACAGCCCAGATCACGGCTGCTTAAACGCCATGGAAGGCCAGACCAGAGACAGATTAAAAGGAAATCTCTTCAAGACTTGGTGCAGTCATGAATACTCATGGATCAGTCAGCCTGAATATGAAGTTGGGTAAATTAAAGGTACAACTAACCTGGACTTCTAATACAACCAATAATTACATAAAGGACTGGAAAATTTCTCCCTGGAGCTCACGAGGATTTGGGCTCTGGTGTCATGTTGTAAACAAAAAGCTTACAATAATGCATTTAAACAGAGAAATATTCCATACAAGCTGAAATAATTCTTAATTTGGCAGATTGACTGCACACTAGAATTTTGAATCTGCACCAGACATCTAAAGATTTTTTGGGTGGCTGCGAAAGTCAGATGAATCTTTCATTTAGCCCAGTATTTGGCATTTGGCACAGAGGTTCAGAAGTATTTTAGCCTTGATGGAGCAATACCTTCCCTGCCTCTAAGCTTCCAGCAGTTCCCAAACTGACAGTTGCCTCAGTGTTATCACAGTTATCCAACTCTCCATCTTATTTAATCATTTTGAACCTATCAAAACTTGTGGCATCTTAAAAAATCAGTGGGTGTGAGTTTCTCAACTTAATTATGCATATAACAAAAAAGTTGCCTTCATTCAATATCAGCTGTCTTCCTGATCATTTCATTTCGTGTGCCTTATTTTATGTCCTTTGAACTGTGAATAATCATTCCCTCAAGACTTGCCCTGTGTCATTCAGGATGGTATAGACCTCTACAATAACCATTCGCACTCATTTAATTTCTAAGCTATAGAGTCTTCATTATTTCACTTCCACTGCATACAGAAGGTATTCTGTACCACTAATTGTTATTCTCTGTGTTCTTCTAGGTTATTATATCCTTTTCTAGAGTCAGGTGAGCAGACTTGTAGACTAAATTGAAATGTCAGATCCCCAAAACCACATGGAGCTGTACAGTGATGCTTCATCTCTTCTTTTTCAGTATTTCCTGACACCTTCGCTTTCCTGCCCACCAACTAAGACCAAGCTAACATTAACAGGAAACTACAAGTAAGCTTATAATTCTCTTTCAGTAATGGCATATTTAGAACTACCATGATATATATAAAGGTTTTTTGTTTATTTGTTTGTTCGCTTTCCCCTGTGTGCATGGCTTTTTATTGATCAATATTGAATTTCAGCTGCTCCTTGCTTGGCACTGTGAGATGGTAGAACAATGGTCTATGCCATCCGCAGTTTTGATACTCTCCACCATCAGAAAGCTTTCCATTCAGCTCTTTTCCATCACACATAAATATATATGTGTAAATATATATATATTTATATATATATTTATATATATATATTTTATGTGTATATATATATACATAAAAATACCAGTCATTCTAGCATCTAATTTCATTGCAAAAATAGATAATTTCTTCTGACTGTTTTCTAACTTTAAAGTAGCTATCAGTTTCTGAGAATGCAGCTTCTTTTGTCCTGTGACAGGTTAGTTTCTTTTACAGCCATTAGCAAGATCTTTTTCAGACCCTTCAGTGTGTTTCAGGATGGAAAATGCAGCTGGTGCAGAGCAGAGCTGTGGAATTAATGAAGAGATAAAAATGCCTGTAACACTATAGTGGGGGTCAAAATACCCAAGGATCATGCTAAAAGATGAGCTTATTACAATTAAGTATACCTTCTTATTGAAAAAAGTCTTGTAAAAGTAATTACTTAATCTGAAAGAAGCCATGCTGAAAATTGAAACATGATTTAGACCAGAAATAGAGTGCAATATTTTTAGATGTCGAAGGAAATCAATCATTTAAACAAATAACCAGCAGCAGTGGTGGATTCTATAAAAGTATCTTTCCATTATTTCTTACAAGTTCTATGTTTTCTAATATGAAGAAAATTAGATTAGTCTGTTCTAATGGTCTTTTATGAGTTGAAGCTAGAGTCTACTTAATGATGTGCTCCTTTTTTGGTCCAGTTCCTAGGAAATGCACTAACAACCCACTTTTGTACCAGGGCAGCCTGGAAATCTTACACAGATATTAGTTTATTAAAAATAGCAGTTAATAGTTTTTTCTCTCTAATCTCAGCTAAAGAAATGTGCTCTATTAATAAGCATATCCACTGTGGTATTTACAAACTCTGTGCCACTCTGTTACACTGTTCTTATGTGAACACTTGGGCTTAAAATATTTAACTGTTACCAAATCTCCTCCTGGATCCTTTGTCCAGATAACCTGTACAGCTGACATCCACAGGCAAAGTTAGTAGCTGGCCACTTCCTGACTTAAATTTCAAGCTAAAGCACGATAGAGATCCTCCGATGGATGTGGAACACAACAGCTGCCTAAAGGAGCAGTAGATGTCTGCTCTCATCTCCTTGAGTGATGTTGATATAATGCCTTTATTCTCAAATTGCTGTGAGGATCTCCCAGGTGGCCAAGGCAGCCAGCACAGGCAATGAGAGGGTTTACTGCTTTCAGCCTTACGATTATACAATTACCTCTGTCTGATATACTGTTCCGGAATCATCTGAGCTGACAGCCATAAGTCTGTTCAATGCTCTATCAATTTATGTAATATTTCTTCCTGTAATCAAATGTCATATTTCTGATCTAGCCAACTTGGGCTTACATTGAGGCCACTGGCTCCAGCTTGTCCACGAGCCATGTGATCTCAGTAAGTACACAGGGAGATTGTCCTTGCTCTGAGCTCCACAAAGAAAGAGCAAATGTATTTATTTGGAGGGCATCGGCTACATTTTTTTTCCTGCATTCCTGAAATATGTGCCCAAGCACATCTCAAGCGATGCCTGTAATCTGTAGTTTGCTGCCTACACTGCTGACAGTTTAGAGATCAAATAATGACATGAGAGAGGTGTGCTGATCACTGCAGACCTGGTTATCTTACATTTCCAGCGATGTGCAGCAGACTCACAGGCATCCACCACCACTCAACAGCTCATTAATCAGCAGCCTGGTGCTCTCGTGTCTGTGCTACTCCACACTGTCAGGAGCTGTGTTTACATGAGAGCTCTCAGTGAAGCTGTTCCTAGGAACGATACAAATACCTGTCTGGCTCCTTTCCTGACTGTAGAATGTTCTCATTGACAAGAGCACACACAGAGCTCTCTGGAAAAATGGATGTCATTTGCCTCAGAACCAAAAAAATGTTGTACATGGAAAAGAACATAAACAGATCCCTCTCACCAGTTTACTTGGAGTTCAGCATGAGCAGTCCAAAAGAAGGGAACAAAACACAAAGGGGTATTTCCAGTGTTTCCTGAGATATATCCTTTCTTTTCTCTTTTTCCTAAACAAGAAAAAAAATTTCATACTTACATTCAGAAAAAAGTCAGCAGTCCAAGATCAAGGGTAAACTCAGTTAAACAGAGGGACCAGAAAATTTGCTTCTAAACTGGGCAATAATGAATGTGTACCTCTCATGACCTAGCTTTGAAAAATAGGTAAGTTACCTGCTGGCTGTTTGGGGAGCACTGTCTGGGACTTGCTTCTGCAGGCTGCAGCTTGGGAAGAACAAAATGAGGAATGGGAGGCTTTGCCAGGAATGTATGGGGGTAATAAAAATGGGTCCACAAAGCAAACACTCATGCAAAAAGAGGGAAGGGTGGGGAACTGTGGTTTGCTTGACAAAGACTTAGTTACGATCCAAGGATTCAGCCTATTATGTTTATTGAAAACATCATTCTCCATGAGGGCTTTTTGTTAGTGAAGTATAGGCACAATGCTGAACTGAATTATGAACTGAAGAGACAACAGTAGTTATCTCTAATTGAATGCAAAGAACAAGATCAGACAGACCATCCATGAGCACAGAACAGGGATCTCTTATTAAAATTTCTCTGCTAAATTTCTTTTGGACATCTTATATTTTGGCGTTTCCCGCTATGATCTGCCATTCTTTAAATAGTTAAGACAAACCCCAAAACATCTGTTTCCATAGAAAGCATCCAGAACAGTCTTTGCCCACACCTTTGAGAATGCTCATACTGTGGGGTTATAAATCAGGGTACTACTAACTCCAGAACTCTGGAAAAACCCCACATTATGGTGAGAACGAAAAATCACAGAATGAAGAGTTTGTCAGCCACCATGCAGGACCTTCCTGAGAACGTGGGTATGTTCCTGAACAACAGCACAGGGGCTAGCAAGATTACTTTCAGGAAATAGCTATCCCACATGGAACGCCTGACCTGCTGTTAACTCTTTCACTCTCAACATTCTACTAAATTCTCAAGGAAAAAGCTTTCCATTATACCCAGTGCATTTGTGTGCATTAGACACTGTGCCATTGACCGATCTGCAGAAATTAGTCTCGCTGTGGAAAGCTTCTGGTGTATCATCTATTTCAAGAGAAAGAAGATGTAGGATGTGGTGGGATGATGGAACAGTTGTGAAGATGTAGGAATTTCACTGTGAAAACTATTGTTGACTGAGCAATGTGAGCCATATTCAACCTGTTGGGTTTTTTTAAACAGGACCCATCCATTTTCCACATTTGATTTCATATTTCAGTTAAAAAAAAAAAAGATATCTTCTATTTTAGAGGTGGAAGAAAAGCAATTATTATCTTGCCTTGCTAAATCCCCCAGTGGATATATGAAAATACTTCAGCGGGTGACAGTTCATTTGTTAAATGTGGCAAAGACAGGATGGTATCCAAAGGAAATCAATTATTTCACTCTGATAATTTTTTAATGTAGTACTTGTAGGACATCTGTGCTCAGAAATCTTAAATTAAGTCAAAAGTCTGCCATTTCAGATGCTGCAAAATAGTACAAATAACAACCAAAAAAACCCCGCAGACAAACTTTTAGGATTCTTGTATGTTATGTAAGTTTTCAGACTAGTAATGGAAAACTGGATTAACTTTCAGAGGAAATGGACAGAACTATTAGCTCTTATTCAAACTCAGCCAATGGATTATGTTTTTCTTTTACAATTGCTATCTGATTGTTTTTCTAAGACATTTTAATCTCTTTCTTTCACTTCGTAGTTTAGATTATTGGCAACTTTATCATTCTGTGTCTGCTGATGAAATAAGAATTAACACTATCTTTGGATGCTTGATGTTAAATTAACAGTATTTCCAATGTACTCGTGCATGCAACACCAACAAAGTATCACAGTCGGATTACCCAGCTAATTGCTTCCTTCTCATTTGTCCTTTTGACTAGTGACCAAAGCACTTTTTGGACTGTTTATCTTGTATTTCCTACAAATGAATGAGTAGCCTCAGTATTTTCTTTCCTCTTTGGTCAATAACAATGAGACACACAAAGCCCACCAGATAATCCTGTACATTTGCCTATATCCACAAAGTCTGCTCCAAAAATCCTGAGAGCCATTTCAAGCTTGTGCCTTTCAACTCTGTTGTCCTTCCAGGACAATTTCTCCTCAGTTCTACATTCTTATAATCTTTCCACAGTTATATATGGACATGCAGAACACACAAAAAAAGAACATATGCTTTTTTAAAAATTGCATATACAGCACCTCTGAGATTTTTAGTTATAACTAGATGCTCTTTTCAGTCTGAAGTCCAGCCACCACAAACCCCAATTATGAGGGAAGTGAGGGAAGGAGTTTAGCAGTTCATCATACTGGTTATTATTATCTGGAGAGTGCAAATTCCATTTTAAGAAAAGGAGTCACAAGGAAGGAATAAGCAGTGATGCAGCTGAGGGTAGGAGAAATTCACCTGCTTCCTAGCACAGGAGGGAATATCACCTTTATCCTGTCTTGTCTGCTATGCCAGATTGGCTAATTTAGTTTTCCACTGCCCTGCTTTTAGGAGATGGAAGAGGCCACACAAATTCAACATAGATTGCTGAAACAGAACATCTATTTTTTGACAAGTTACTCTACTCAAAAGATTATAATTCCAAGAGGAAATTTTAAACTAAGAATGGAGTCTGTCCTGAATATTATTGTCCAAAATGTCAACTAATGGCTGCATTTGGAACACACGTCTACAAAGGACATCAGTTTGTCTGGCACTGATGAGAAGGAAACGAGAACCTTGACTTCCCTTGGTAGCATCCCAAAGTGTGAATGTACTGCCAGTGCATGTCCTGGTAGGTCCCTATCTCTGTTATCAAGCTCTGCAACACCTTTGAGTTGATTTTCACTGATAAATATTGGTCAGGTAATATCTGGCAAGGCAGTTGCCTGATTTTAACATGGTACATGAAATTCAGCATAGACATGTACCACGTATTTTTTCAAGACAGTGTTAAGCAAACAAAAGAATACTAAATAGAAATATTTTTGTTTTGATGCTTTTAAATTCATTGTTGGGTAATGTGATGCAGCCATGTCGTGGCACATATGCTTCAAACAAAAAACCTCAAATCCCTCAAAAAGGCAGAGGATTGCAGATCATCCCAAATTATCATCCCATGATTCTCAGTGCAACGTGTTATAACAGAATATGAAGTTTAGGCAGCAGAATGCTATTTTCAGTAGGCTCGATCAAAAGTCATGAAGCTTCATTTCAACACAAAACATCATCTGTCAGTTCAAAAAAGAGAATGAATGATAATCTTTGTTTAAAAACTGCCAAGGAGTGATTCAACATTCATCAACTCCCTCCATTCTCATTAGCAAAATCTAAATATCCAATTTATCAACCTTTCACTTTCTGTTTTCAGTTGATGGTGTGTTACTGAACTATTTTATAGAGAATAATTGGTAATAATACTCCCCTTCTTTCTGTGAAATCCTGAGATATTTCATGAAATAATTTCCATTTCATCTGGAAAATTTTCCCTTCTGCAGTACCTGTGAATCAACCCAATTGTCTGCCTGTTTGAGAAATCATTACTCTCCAGTGCAAACCATCTCTTACATGCTTTCATTACTTCTGAAAGCCTTACCTCCTGATGGATGGAGTGTAATTGAGCACAGATGCTATTTGCTGTGAATAGGCAATCCAAACTTCCGAACAATTGCACAGCATTGAGTTCCTCTGAGTGAACAAATAAGCTTCTTATTGTTTTTAATTTTTATCCACTAGGTTTGAAAATCACAGCCACATGAAAACGTTACCTGAATTAGAAAAGCAGAGAAAGCACTGAATGTCCTGGAACTGCAAAGACGTGATGGTCTTGATCTTACCTGCTTTGAAAAAGTAAGAACTCCTGCAGAATTCATTGGGGTTTGGAATGGACCTTCTGTGAGGTACAGAAACAAGATCCACTTTGTGTACACTTAGCATGAGTTCTCTAAACAGAAACTAATTAAAATGTTGACATTTTAGAGTGGTAGTTGGTATTTAAACAGAAATATTTCCAGAGATCATTGCACTTGATATTGAACAATGCAATTACTGACATCAGAAATATGTCATTTCCATTGAGTGGATTAGTGTGCTCGGAGCAATGCACGAGGCATATCAGCAGTACTAAAGAGCAAAGGAAAAACCAAACCACATATGAAAATTCTGTAAATATCAAATACCTTCAAAAGGATGACCTTTTATGGACATCCAATAACTTAGATACTTACTCTAAGTTTATCTGAAAAAACAAGAAATCAAATTTGGAAGGAAGTAAGCCTGAGGGCAGGATTCTTCTTGGCATTTCAGGATTCAGTTTTTTCTTCTCCTAGAGAACAGAGAGTGCTCTCTGTTTCATTTGCATCCCACCAGAAATTTCCTGCATTTTTCAGTTGAGGTAGGAGCCTCAAAGAACTTACTGTTTAGGTTTCCAACTCTGCTGTTTTGAGCATTCTTATAAGGAATTACTCGTGGAAAATACATGTTTCATTGAAGTCAGTGGATTTGTGCAGATATTATACAATGGTTTCACAGGTGTAGCATTCCTTGCAAGGCCATTGCTGGGATAAAGATGTGCTAAACTGACAAATTGCCTTAGAGATGTTCATTTTCTGACACCCACATTATCTTGGCTTTTGCTACAAATCTATAAAATAAACAATGTTAAAGCCCTTAATTCATTAATTAATTCCTATCTTCTAGACACTGCAGTGAGAAATCAAATAGAAAACCAGGACCTGCTAATTGGCTAATATGTGTTAAAATATTGTTACTAATCCACTTTTTTTTCGTCTTTACTTAAATGTGTCAGAAGAATTTCAAATGGACTATGAAAACTCATCCTGGGGTTAAAAATTTCATTGAACTGACCATTTGAATCTGCAATTAAAAAGCCTCTGCCCAAACCCAAAGGATATTCAGTGGTTTTTTTCAAGTTTCAGGTTTCCTCCTCTGTGATCTGGGGATACAAGTCCCAACACTGGGCTTCTCTTGCTGTCACTTGCCCACAGAATCAGAGTCAAGCCACACTGGTACCTTGTGTGTGCCTCCCATGCGAAAAATCACACAGAAAAAAAAGAAAAAGGAAATTACACAGCATGTGTAAACAATGCCTGTCTATTCAGAACAAGAGTTTTTAGCTGTTTTTTGCTTTTGCTATTTCTCTTTTGAAAAGGTAAAGAAGAAAAATGTAACTGGCAAGGCTGTCTATAAATCACTGTATAGAAGTATGGCAGCATTTGGAACACATATGCTTCGCAGTTTTAACATGTTCTGCATATTTTACATACAGGCAAATAACTTTTTTAAACATAATATTGGATGAAAAACTACCATTTTTATCCCATTTTTTCCATTTAAAAAAAGCCACATGATGAGTGAAAGAAAATTAACATGCAACGAAACAACAGTACTTTATCAGGTAAGAAATATAACTGTGTTATTAACTCTGCTTCTGTCTCTTCCCAAACTCAACACCAGCTCTTAGATTCTACTTGAGATAATTTTTGCAACCCTTCCCCTTATCCTTTTTCATGTGACAAACATTTGACAGTATATGACCATCCTCTAGCTATCAGTCAGAAGTCTTGTTCCTCGGGAGACTGACATCACATCACTGGAAAGCAATCTGTCTGGTCAGTCAAGTATTTTCTCAGGGATTTTTTTGGCAAATTCTATCAGAACCATGCATGCAAAATTGTCTGTTAAAGTAGGCAGTTATTCATGTTTGGGGAAAAAAAACGACAAAGCCTCCATTACTGAATGCTGCAGTATTGTGCAATAGCCTTTTAAAAAGGCACATTTATCATGCAACAGCTTAATATTTAGATATGGTGGTGAGCACATTTCTGAATGGAGATTTATTTCATTCCAAGTTCATCTCCAAACATCATACTCGGATTTCCAGACTTTGATAAATCTGCTAGGCGTGACTTTATCCCAGCTGAGTCTTGGATTTCCATACTGTGATAAATCTGTTAGGTCTGACTTTATCCCAACTGATAAGTGGGATTAAGTCATTTAAGCGTGACTGATATGTCACAATTCAGGAGCACTGGTTCCTGCCTAATCAAGGTCCCGAGGCAATAGAGATGTTTAGAGTTCAGGCATGTCTGGAAGTACCTATTTTTCTTTAAAACACCCTGAAGTTAACCAGGGTGATTGTGGCCTCTTAGCAATCACATGTATCTCAGTACCAGCATTAAAGGTATGTTCCTTCTGTCATTTCCAAATGTTCCTATGTGAAGTGCCAATCTTTTATTGCCACAAAATATACACACTGTCACATTTTTTGGAAGCATAGGGATGCTGCTCGGTGGGCCACAAGCTCTTGAGGTCAGATTTTTAAAGGCACAGATACATGTTTGAGTTTTAAGACTTCCTTAACTTCCTGTAACACTTTCTTTAGCAACAGAAGGTAAGAGCTCAGGCACCTCTTTGCATCTGTAAACAAAATTAGAAGTGCTGCAGAGGCCTTAAAGCAGAATGATTAACAGCAGCACTGTAAGCACTGAATGACTTAAGAGTTGCACCCACATAGCAAGAACAGCTCAAAGGAATGAAAAAGCAGAAGCGTAATAGAACAGGCCCTGGTTCCTAATGTGTGCTTCTGTCACAGGAGAGTTAACATCTAATCAGTTATTTAAATTAAAATGTCTCAGCATCAAATATAACTAAATGCCTCAAGCAAGGGTATTTAGCCAGAAAATGCTAAAATACACTTCAAGAATATTTCTAGCTAAAGGGTATGAACTCAAGGCCCTAAAAGTGAAAAAAAGCTCTAAGCATTTTAGGTTTCAAAGCTGAAACACATAGAGGAGCTGATACATGGCAGATGCTAAAGGGGTGTAAGGTTGGCTCTTGCCTGTAGCAGAGGAATGATTGATATAGGTACAGAAGCTTCTGCTACTGTGTGATTAGTCTACATGTGGAAAGCAATAGGTGGATGAATTGAGAAGAATTTATAAATTCAGTACTGACTCACTGATTAAGTCTTGTCTTCCTTCTGGTAAACCAGACACCCCAAAAGCAAAAATAAAAAAATCTCTAGAAAAATACAAAATCACTAGGAAATTTCGATCTCAGTTCCTTACAAAGCACACACATCAAGAACTCCTGGATGTGTATTCAGCTTTTCTAAAGAAGGGCTGAGGGCATAATGTGAATGTCATGAGTCACACCTGAAATCAGAATTGTTTATTACCTCAGAGGAAACTGATTGAGATAAGCAATCCAGAAAAAAAAACCCTTGGTTTTACCTGTGCAAATTTACTGCATACCAGCAAGCTAGGTTAGAGAAGAACTGAAGAAAATGGAGTGCTGTAAGGAAAGTGCTGTATCATCACTAAACTGCCATTAACATCTGGGATTTTTTTATATAGCCGTGGAAAACATGCCTATCCAGGCTCTTCCAGCGAGGACTGGCAATGGTCTCAACCAGAAGTGATGCTGAGTAGCTGCCATCATAAGAGGTGGTACTGAGAAAACTGAAGGCAGATAGGACTCAGCGTCAGGGAACAGTGAGTGCTCCTTTGGGATTAAAGCACAGAGTTAGGCTACAGGACCAAGGAAAAGATAGAACTTGTTTCCATGGAAGGCAAGCTCATGACATCTGAATGAATCTTAATCAAGTGGAACACAGTTTGGCATACATAAATCTGGGAAAAGCATGAATCTTCTCTTGTTCATCCTGTGTAGCTGGGAGAGTTTTGTAGTATAATATAAAAATAGCAAAAAATGGGTATATTTTCACCTCTCTAGCTTCTTTTCTGTCTCAAAGGCAGCAGCATGTGCTGTGAGCTCCTGGGGTGGGGGCAGGAGCAGCGGAGCAGAGCTGTGACACCAACAGGGGCTGTGGGGCACCGCAGTCATCTTTAACTCTCCAGACAAGATGAGTTATCTGCACTTCAGCCACATGGCTCTGTGTGTGTAAAAGCCACAGCTGGTAAGTGTACAGAGCTGGAGAAGGCAGCATGTGCAGTGTTAGATATGGCAGCTTTTAATCCTGGTGACCCTTTTTTCTCATGAATGCCTGAATTTTGCCATGAGACAGACTCTGTATGTGTGTATGAGTGGCAGCTGCATGTTCCAGGGGGTTAGAAGGACACAGAAAAACCTTGACAACCAACCAGTCTCCAACAGAGAGCTCGACAAATCTTTCTTAAAGATGCTCTTCTGGAGGACTAGTCACAGGCACTACACAGACTCTAAAGCCCCCCTGAAATAAGAATGGAACAAAATATTATCAAACATCCCTGTTCCAGAACCTACATTTTTTAAAAGTGAGGTGAATAAATAGTTAAAAACAGTCTGGACAAGTCAACTCCTTTTTTAGATGCAGTCTAACTCCATGATCTCTGTCAAGAGCAGACCTTCACCAGTTTTGAGTGAAAAGTATGACAAGAACTTATTCAGATTTAATCTTAAGCCAAGATGGTGGGAGAACAGTAAAATAAGCTTTTCAAAATCAGTTTATCACTCCAAAGAAAGAGTTAAGCCAAAAGAACCTGACCTGTATCAGTTGTTTCATGAGCTATCTGCTCTCTCCAGCAGATCGTGTATCATTCTGGAGGAAACTGGACCCTTGTTATTCAAAGAGCATTACACTAATGCTTGAACTCTAAGGAAATGTCAGGACAGAGTTTGCTTATGAAGTGACATGAAGTTCAAGAGTCCTTTACTTTTACTAATGATGTTCTGAAGGAAGTCAGGAGGATTTCAGCCTTCTGGCAACACCAGACACTGGGAGAATCTATAGAGCTGAGAGACTTGGAGAGTAAAAGGTAATGTAAAAGAAAGCAACCCTTGCTATCTGAAATTTAAAAAAAGCTTCATAAATATATTTTTTTCATAAACTAGGAATAAGAAAGGGGTCAACGGGGAGTCAGCCAGTTGCCAGAAGAGATAAGGGATAGAGCTGCTTTCTTTCCTGTGTCTTGTTTCCTGTCTGTTCTGTGGAACTTTCCCTTCATCCTCTTTGTTGTATGATTAATATAAAGCTGCATGTTTCCTGCAGTAACTAAGTAGATTAGTTTCTTGTGAACAGAACAGCTGCTTTAAAAAGGCCCTGTATCACTCCTGAAAACAGGAGTTAGGCACCTAAGTAACTTCTTAATCTCTGTTGAAAATTTCACCCTTAGCATACCCCACGCTTCTCTTCCCCATCTGCAGACTGGAGATAAGAGCTTTTGAATGCGGCTGCTGCTGTCATCTTGGGAATAAGAGAGGTAAAGGGAAAAAAACACCCACAGCAGCAGTGAGCACTCAAGCTGCTATAATGGCAGTGCTGCACTGATAGCATCCTCTTTCGTACACTGTGGAAAAATGTTGCTGCTCATCTATCAACTCAAGTACACTGATTCTCACCAACGCACTGTTTGACCTCCTTTGGCTTGTCTGAACCTTATGAAAACCTATATATCAAATCATACAAATTAACTGGAGCATATTCCTGCTTCTATCAGGCTTCCTCTACACCAATGAAAACGAGAATTTACTTAAATGGAAAAACAGGCAACCCTGTACTCCACAGGATCCCTTATAAGACAGTCTAAGAAAGAGTTGAGGTCGAAGTTCAGTTCCCTGCTAAGCAGAGCTGATGTTGACTACTGTGTTTACCTTTCAAACTGCCTCTATACATGCAAAGGAAAATAAAACCAGCAGGCTAAAGTGTTATGCTGAACCTGAAAGTAAGAGTTTCTGTCATGTGCTGAATGAAAAACTGAGTCAGCTCTAATTTGGGATAAACTACTGTAAAGGTCTAGTAACATTTAGAACTTATGAGCATTTTCTAATCAGTTGTGGTTATTTCAAACTATGCTGAAAGATTTCTTTTGTCTGCTGCTATCAAAAACCAGTGAAAACTGAACCTCAAAGGCTTGGATGTCTCAATGTCTGAATTGTGAGGTGAGCCTTGTGGTCTTAGGTCGATGCACAAGTAAAACATTTCATCGTGAAATCTGAAAATACACTTGGTTTTATAAATTCAAAGTGTATTCCTTAATCCTTTATTGTTAAAACCAAAATAATTTAAAGTACCATTTTCTTTTAAACTAAATTTTTAATGGGCTTTATGCAGCAAGAAAAGGTAAGAGTGCCATGGTGTTTCATGTCTAACACTAGATCTACTGGATGAGAACCCCCACTGGAATGGAAGCATTTGGCACGTATTCCTTGCTCTCAATTTCACACCACCTCAGGTAAAACTTCTGTCCCTAAGTTCTCTAGTTGTAAAAAAGACTTTCTACATCTTCCCTGTGCCAATGAGGAAACCCCTGTTTATGAAGTCTTGAATATTTATCTGAAATATAAGTGACCAGCAGATGGATGACCACATCATCCATGGCATCTCCTCAGATTTTGCCCCTTCATCTTGCTTTGGAGAAGGCAGCTCCGTTGCCTACACAGCACTATCCTTAGGAGTCTTTACAACTCCCATGAGGGCACAAATTGCAGCAAACATCAAGCTGCTGGTACTTCCTTAAGTGTTTGCACTCTGTTCTGCCGCACCACTTGTGATGACACCAAGTGTTGTGATGATGACAAAACTCAAGCCCTGCAGGGAAGCAGTGTTGCCCCATCCTAATCAATCAAATCCAGAGGCAGCAAGGCTCTCAGCAGCTGGAGGATACCATCACTCCAGCCTGAAAGACAGCAGAAGCAAAGGGATAATTAACTGGGCTAATGTGCAGTTCTTAACGAGCAGAGCAAGCAGAAATGCAGGAAGCCACTGCAACTTGAAGCCGCAGGAGCAAAGCAGCAGCTGCACTGTTTGTTCCCTGTTTCTAAACAAGGAAATGGAGACAGTAGTTAAGATCTGATCTTTTAAGCTCAAACTTTCATGCTGAGCAAACCACAAGTATCCAGAGCTAGACTTGAGGAGTTCTGGAATTTTAGAACTCAGGTGTATGAACACCAGTGAAGCAAATCACACAGGAACAGCTCATCTGAGTGAGTATACACTACCTTCATTTATATATATGTATATATATTGCTACCTTCATTTCCCCACAGCTTAACATTTCCACTCAGTGAAGTTCAGCAAGGAATCAGAATTTATGCTACTGTGTCATTCCCTGGAGACAATCAGTCCAAGTCCACACCTGCTGGGTTTGGCTGAGACAAAGTTCATTCTGTTCACAGTAGGCAGTATGGGGCTGTGGCTCGGCTTTGTACTGGAAATGATGAACAAAATCAAGCCTGTCCCAGCCCAAACCAGCCCAGCGTAGATTGGTTAAATGACAATTATGGATACAGGAATAATACCTACCTGTCACTGAGAGGAAGCACCGTTGTTCAGACAGGGTATTCCAGTATTCTACTGTGGGAGAATACAAGTGATTAGTTAATCAATGCAAGGCCACATTCCATCTGTGAGGCTTCCCTGTATCCTTGTGGCAGCGAAGTTCACACAGCTGGCAAATTTTTTAAAAAAGCCATTACAAGAGGCATTTTGAAAGTTTGGGAAACTCTGAACAGTATTAAAGACTAAGTATTAATTATAACAAATATCACTCAAACAACTTATAGGACTCTGAGGTACTAATGAATTCTGCTAAGAGCAATAATCAGGTTACGAATTAAACTACTGGATTATATATTAGGCAATCTTGAGTTTGTTGAAGCTTTCTGTGTAATCAGGTTATTTTTGCCTCTTGATACAATAAATCTAATTTTACATGTTTATTATGACATCTTATTAAACTGCTTTATAGGAAGAACATTAGAGACACTTTTAGGAAGTCCTCAGTGTCCAAGCTAATTTAAAAAAGAACACCAAGTGCTCCTTTATAACATCATTATTTTTAAACCATTTGCTAGCAAAAAATAAATGAAAAAAATCAAAAGGGGAAAAAAAAGAAGTGGTAATTTATGCTTCATTTACAGTAAATTTATACACATTCATATTCATATTCATGTTAAGCTTTAAGTCCTGAATTCTTTATTTTTATATATTATTATTTAAGTCTTCAATATTAGCAAGTCATAAAGTAATCATAATCACAGATTTTCCTGTTGCTTGTGTGTCTGGCAGTGCTACCCAGAGAGGCTGTTAAACTATTTTGGGACACTTTGGTTTAAACGGAAATAAAAACTGTAAGTGAAAACAAGGACTGTGAACAGTGGGATCAGATGGTTTAGAAGAAGGAAGGAGAAAGGAAAAGAAACTTTCTGTGTAAACACCAGGTAGGGTCAATCCATGTGTTGCTGAAGGCAGCACTAAACAAATGAAGGCTGAAAAGCATAAAGATGTAGAGTTTTAAGCCAGTAGTAAACACACAGAATGTGACATGTTAAACTTGCATTACTTGAAGTAAAAACAAAGCAAAAATGGGGAAAAAAACAACAACCAAGCAACAAAACCGCACCCCCAAAGAACCAAACCCGAACATTCCCCCACCACCAAAAACCCAACACAAGTTCTATCCTCCAACTGAAAACTGTAGAAACCTAGTCTCAGTGTACAATCAACACAGAAATAATGTTCCATCCTTAACGTGGTTTTCTCTATTTCTATTGATAGATTTAGTGTCCAGGTATCATATGAAATTTATCATTTCTGTTCCAACTCCAAGATAAAACAACTCTATTTTCCATGTGTCAAACAACTAACAGAAATTTTGCCCTCACTATCCAGTTATGATTCTTTATGATTTGTGTTACAGATGATGCAAACTTCTATATCTGCAAGGGTATAAAAAATTCCTAGTTAAAGAAACACTATGAAATGGTCAATCTGTTTGACTAACTCAGAATAAGTGGTATGTTTTTGCATTGTAGAGATTGATTAGTCACTAGAAGTGTTTGGGGTTTTTTTAGTGTTCATCCCTTAAGAAAAAAAAAAACAACTTCATTTGCAATTTTCCAATTTTCCATAAAGAATCTTGCTGCTTGTATAAAGCAATTGTCATGTTTGGAGCACCAATTTTCCATTTTTACTTTTCATTAACTGAAGCTTAATAGAAAGCAATGCATTATTCTTTTTTTTCAGTTTAAAATTTATGGATATGAAATGTTGGGTTTACTGCTCAGAAAATGAACATATTAAAATACAGATAGTGGCACGTGCATAAAACCACATAACACTGCACAAGCCCTGATATTCTTTTGTCAAATGAGCTTCAGAGCCTACCTAAAAGCAAAAAGACTAAATGAAATATGACCAAAAGGTTAAGTTGTGAAAAATGATGCATATTCTACTATAAATAGAATTGTATATGCAACTTTATGTTATTTGAGCATCCAAATCAGAAAAGACCCCTGAATATGTTTTCTAGTGGCAGAACATCTGTATTGACATGCAGAACTCAAGCCTTGGGTTGAATTTTTTTGTTCCCACTGGCTGTAACAGCAGGCAAATTTTCTTGTATTCCCTCATAGAGTGTGACCTCATATATAAAATCAAATGCTACTCAAAACAAAATCTTCAGTGGCAAGACTTAATACTAAAGCATTAATGATAATTTTAACCATGCAAATACTTAATTGTAACCATTCAAATACCAAAGCAATGGGTGCAGTAATAAAAAAATCCTCATTTTTCCATGTACTTATAAAATATATTTAAACAACTGTTAGGCCATCTCAGAAGAATAGCCTGTGGATCAAAACGCTCCCCCAGCTGCTGCTGCTGCCAGTGACCTGTGGAGCAGGCAGGCACAGCAGCCCTGGCTGCCGGCAAGCTGCCAGCTCCCTTTCCCTGGAGGAGAGGCAGCTCGACGCTCAGAGGTGTGGGAAGCATGGCCAAACCTGCCATGTTCAGAGCTGGAATGCATCGAGATGTGCTTGGAGCTCATTCTTCCGTAGCTCTGGGTCATTTCCTTCTCATTTCCATCCTACCCACCCCCTTAAAACGCAGTTGAGCAGCTCTGCTGCACACCATGACCATATGGAAGCATCACTCTACTCCCCACTTCACTTTTCCCAGCCTTTCTGTTAAAGAAATTGCTTGACATTTCTATTTCAGCTCAGATTCTTTAAAACAGAGAGAGTGATTGTGGACAGCTGCTGGAAACAATGGTTGATCCTTCCTCACTGACATTTGTCCTGGCAAACTCTCTGCACCAAAAATGAACCACAGACAAGCACCAGCCATCAGACCTGATCAATACACTTTAATTCCCCTCTCCCTTCCTAGGGAGGAGTCATCCAGCACTCACAAACTTCATGGGGTGGATTCTTTATCCTGAAAGTCTATTATGAGCATTTTTTTGCATTTGTAAAGCATTTTGCAAGGCGCAAAACTATCACCTATAAAGTAAATACCTCACAGAAGCCTCAGGAAAACCAACCTCCACAATTTCTCCAATATATCTCTCAAAATGAACTTTGGACATTTTCAAGAATCTCTTCTCAGAATTCCTAACCCGCTCCAGCAATACAATGGCAAAAGGACATTACCCAAAAATATTCTTCTAAAGAGCAGAAAAAAAAGAGAGTTTCAAGTGACAACCAACAGAGCTGCAGAGCTCCCTGTTGTTTGTCATTTCTACAGTCAGATCCTTGAGGGTTTTTTCTCCGTACAATTTGATTTATTCATTCTATTTCTGTGTGTCATGTTTCTACAAGCCTCATTACACGGCTATGGAGAAAATACTGCAGATGAATTTTTGTTATCTGAAAAATGAGAATGCTTCCCATGCTAAACGGTTCAAGGTTTGTTAGGTAGGGAAGTCATTATGTAAAAAGAACTCTCTTGCAAGAAACTCCAGCTTTTTGACACCAGGCTCTTGAACTTCTACAGCTAATGAAGTATTCTACATAATGATATCGAGAGTCTGCACATTCTTTTGGTAAAATACAAATAGGCAAGAAAAGGACATGTAAGGAAATTTTCTTTGAAATAGAAATGCATAAAAGTAATTGAATTATTTGACCTTTGAGTTTCTTATATTTTATTTTCTTCCTCAAAGGATTGACTTAAAATTGAATCTTTAATGTTGACTGAAGTAAGGACGATTACAGTTTTATAATCGAGAGTGTTCTTGTGTATCTGGTTTTGAAGTGCTTCTGAAGCCCACATCCAGGGTAAAGTTTATGCTATAGGACTTAAACGTCCATGTGTTATTACACAGGTGCATTCTCAGATTCGTGTAGCCAGTCTTTGAGTCCGAGGAAATGAATAAAATTTATTTCTACTTTTGACTAGTCTGAACTGCAAGCTGAGCATACAGAGCACCACACAAATCTATTTGCAGTCACACAGGCACAGAGATCTGCTTCTAACCCTGCTATGACAGCGCACATGCACGCACACGAATACCTGCCTTAACTCATGGCTAAATCAAGCCTGTTAACTATTGGCATTTTAAGCCAATTCCTTCTTCAGCTTTAAATGTAACAGAAACAGATTAAAATTTTCTTTCCAGGATTAAAACTAGAAAAATTTCCCAAACTTACAAATGTGCTTCACTGCTGACCCTTCAGCCTGAGTCGTCAGTACTGAGGGAGAAGGAGGACTGAATCCTGCTTTTGCTCCTTCTTCCACATTATACCTGCTGGTTATTTGGAGAAGTCATGTATAGTTTGGGGTCTACTTAGATTTATTGTATCCCTTCCTGTATTAACAGAGAAAAGTGTTTTATAATAACAAGTTAAATAAATGTGCATGTGGAAGAAGTTTATCTGAGGACCCCATATATAATTCTGTTACATATGTACATACCAGTTTCATTAGAACTCACATTCATAGTGCAACAAGCTGTTGCTGGTTTTATTCTGCCTTTGCTTAGTGAATAGATGTTCTATTAAAATGTTCTTTTTTCACATTCTGCAGATATGACCTTGGTCGTGTTTAATGACTGAGTTCCTGCAGGTTAAGAAAAGCCTTTCATTTCAAAACACCATGTGAAATTTCCATACCTACAAGGAGAAAATGTTCTATATTCCTGTATGATAAAAATAACTCCACATCCGTGCTCTGTGAAGTATTAGCAGAGCAGAAGTTAGTCAAAATCCTGTATTCAGTGCTCCCCTCAACCTTTCTGAATCAGAGACAATGAAAGAGAGAGACACCCAGAAAGGCAAACCAGTACATCAGAAATTTGTGCTAGAAATCTGTCACCAGGACTGCAGGCTTTGCTACAAACAGCACAGCAGTCAGCAGCGCGGGCAGCGAAAAGAGCAAGCAAGGTCACTCAAGAAGCTGCCACCACAGACCTAAAAGCTGCTAGAAAAAGACAGGAATTGTAGCAAGCACATTCGAATAACACAGAGGTCACGGTGTACACTGTTAGCACGCACCAGGACTGCCACTCCATCAGGGCTTAGTTTAGTCACTACCCAAGGAGTTCAAGGGATCGGTGCATTTACTTCTTTGCAGAAACTGCTCATTCACCAGAATGTTAAAAAGTTGAGTTTTGTTTTACATTGCTACATGTGGCCAGCAGGCCATGAGCTTACCCACCACAGTAAAAAAACCAAACCAGTTATTTCTGATGTCATCTTTATCTTGTTCATAAAAGCAGTGCCTCCATTGAGAGTGACCTGTATTTAGACTTGGGAGAAAACGAACAAATGGATCCCCCAGAGAGAAGTAGCAGAACGTGAGACGTGGTGACAAAGTTCTTTGATTTCAGTCCTGCATATTCTGCAGACAAGAGTAAAGGCCATGTCTATGAGGTGCTTTTCCTCCACAGCACAAATCCAGCAGTATCAAGAGAACTGGGAACTCTCCCAGTCACAAGAGATGAATGTAAGCAATTCAACAGATGTGCTTCCTGAAGAACTGTATATTTCCCTGTTTTGCTTAGAGAATTTGATCTTAAAAATCACATGGAACTCCATCAGCAAAGACCTCCTGCTGCTTATTGATGTTGTACAGAGAACATCAGCTCATCAGTGGCTTATCCATCTTAGATGCCTTATTAGATGTTTGAGACTGGAGCTGTAATTAACTTGTTAAAAATTTGAGTTTATTGGATAAAAGAGCTGATTTGAAAGCTCTATTTGACTGATTCTACTGAGGCAGTAATTGTGTTCATTACTCCCTTTTCATGTAGAATCTTAAATTCTCTTCCTTACTTGGAAATTACTTTTCCTGGAATTCATTCAGATACCAGGTCCTAACCTATCTATGAGGACAGAGTAACTGAACAGAGCAGAGGTCACGAGACCACATTAGCTAAAGAAGAAGATACTTCTAAGCTCTAAGTTGGTAAATGAGACCTGTCTGATATGAGATAAACACTTTTTTTTTCCTGAACAGACGGTAATGCCAGAAATCTTTATAATTTTATTTTTTCTTTAATGTTCAAATAACTCTGGAGTCATCACTGGAGAGAGAAGATCAGAAAAATGGACAAAACCTGCAACAAAAACTTATTTTAATATTGAGGCTCATGACCATCACACTTTCAATCAGTCTTTTCATGACCACTAATAATCAAATACTAATTGTCTAGATTTCTTGTTAATGAAACACATGTGCAGTGCTTTAGTCAGATACTACCTGAAATATTTGCTTGCTTTTCTTTCTCAATCAGTGACAGAGACACTGAGCTGACAGCTGCTGATAATCAGTTTCTGTCAATTTGAATTAATCAAATTTTTACACAGATAACTGAAGGCTTCTGCACCACAAGGCTGATCAAAAGAAGAATTTCCAAAACAGAAAACTAGATTATTTTAATTTCTATAATTCCAGTGAATAATTGCAATCATGCAGCTTTTGTTTTATTTTGATATTGTATTCTGATAATAATGTCGTATTTTCTTTATTTACCAAGCATGCATATTTCCTTCAATTAGTATATCCAGTTTAATATACTGATATTATGTTATCTCTGTATACTTCAATTAATTTACATAGTTTTATTTTGCTGTTACTGACATTAATTCAGTGTAAGAGGTACGTTTCAGAAAGACTTGGTTAAAAATGTAACATCATGGTTTTAGTCTAGAGATACCAAAAAAAAGAGCCAGGAAAAAACTGATTTTTTTTTCATTTTTATGCATTTTTTTCCCTAAACTCAGAACCTGAAAAAAAAAACTAAAATACCTTTCATTCATAGCATTAAAAAAAAATCTTATATTTCTTATGTGACCCTTAAGAGATAATTTTTGCTTTCCACTTTGCATCTCCTTCGAAGTGCTTTCTATCTGACAAGTATTTCAGACAAGTTTAGCTACTGATTTCTGATCTTGCAATTTGAAATACTTAATTCAAACACCCAAAAAGCTCTGTCTGCAAAGAAGAAAGAATCACTGGAACTACAAAACCAGAGATTAAAATTTTATAGAGCTTAGATACATTTTCAGATACTGGCCTATGAAGTGGTATTGGCATAACAAATGGTTTAGCAGTTCTGAGATGCAATTTCTTTGCAGCAGACCTAGAAGGTGAAGCTATTTTCATAAGCTATAGCAGTTGAGCTGATATGGGGGATACCTTCTTGAGCGGCACTATCAAATCGGGATACAACTGGAAGACTACTGTGCCTTGTTTTTTATCTCAAAATATCTCACTGTATAGCTCACTACTTGAGAAGTAGCTCGGAAACTTTTTCTGCCTCTGAAAATGGGATCTCTCTTACTACTTCCTTGCGCTTCCCATTCCTTTAAGCTAATGACTGAAAAGCCAAATAATCTACTAAAGAGAAGTAAATTGTGCCTTTAGCATTTAGGGCTATTATTTTTTCTTGAGGTGTGTTATAAAATCCTACAAGAGACTATATTGCACCCATTCCATCACACCTTGGATGAATTTTGAAGCCTAATTTTGACACTAAACCAGAGTAGAATGCATGCCAACTGGCAGAAATAACATATTCGTTTCATGCAAAAGCTTTGTTCAAATATTGCATTTCTGTATGAGCAGATGTGTTCACTGGTACGATCTAGAAGATGCTATTATGGTCATACATTTCATTGCTTACTAGAAGGATGATTAAGCCTAATAACAAAGTTGCAGGGGGATATTGTGCACGATGCCTGTCTAGGGCTCCTGGAAATTTTCCCCAGTGACAAAGACGGTGTGTGCCAGGTAGGACAGTGCCAACAGGATGGTGGGTGACGAGCAGCAGTGACTGACCTACCAACCCCAATGGTTGTACAGCTACATGAAGTCAGGGTCTGCTGCTTGAAGGAGCCCAAAAATACAATCCGAAAGAGATACAAACACAAGCGCTCCAGAAAATGATCTTAAAGTTTTGTCATTCATTCAGTGTGCAGAAAGTATCAGATGCACATTTAAGGTTGATTGTCAACATCTGTCTTTATATGTTAATTTTTAAATAATGATTTGAGCACACTGAGTGTCGCCCCCAGGAGAAAGGAGGCTCAGGACCACAAGGGAGCCAAGACCAGTGATAAAAAATTATTGGGTACTATGACAAGGCTGTCTCAGTCTCTGGTCTCAGAAGAAAGTAATACTACTCCAGAATGTGTCAGAAAATGAGCAAAGACTATAAAACCAACATTATGGTGTCAACTGGTGTTAAATCCAGAGAACCTCACGGTGGAGAGCTGAACTCTTCTCCTGACAAAAGCTCTTGCACAGGTTTCGCTCCACACTATAAGAAAGGGCAAAGATACCAGTATTTTCCTTGGTTCAGCACAGTAACTTTCCCATTTCCTCGCTTCATCTTAGTAACAGATTCTCTTCTTCCCCACTAGAGCCATTATCTCCCTTCAGCAGAGATTAAAACATATAGCAAGCAAGTGTATACAAAGTAGCAGTACTACAGTCAGGGTCGGAAGTGGAACAAATAAAAAAGATGCTTTCAGAACTTAGCTGATTTAAGAGACACAAAGTATGAAGAACAGGCTTCAAAAGATACGGGTTTGCTTTTGAAAAATCTCTCACATCTCTGTGTTAGAGAACCAGATCTGGTGAATGTCAATCTATCAAAGATCCAAACACCGTAATTTATCACAAGAAAATTGGGGTTTTTTTCCCCTTCTTAACGCAGCATCAATCATAGTTCAAATGGAACTATTCAATTTTTTCCATTGTCATATTGCCAGGTTGGCTTAGAGATTTAGCTTAGTTTTCAAATTAACTATTTCTGTAGCAGAGGTGAATGAATAAGAAGGAAATAAAATCTTTATGTAGCTTATAATTTGAAAAAAAATTTGCACCTTAGCTTTGGCCATTTTAATTTTTACATCTGTAGCTATAGCTGGGATAAGAAACAGTGAGGAGGTGTTAAACTATCGCAAAAATTCTTAGCTCAAACAGTTAGAAATCTGATTCCATCATTTTTCTTGTTCATTTGTAAATCATACAGAATGATTTAATAGGAATAAAGCTTAGATAATAACTAAACTTTGGATGTTCACCTGAAAGGCACCAGTCAACCTTCTGTAACGTAGCACATTGATGTCCTGATCCAAGAGACCACTAATGGGGAAAGCATTTTGGCTATCATATTTTCTCCATACATAACTTGCACATTACTTGTTCAAAACCTGTGATTCAGCAGCAAGTGATTGTACTGACAAGTAATAGGAAAAAGAATCTCACCTGAGCTCTCTCTCCCAGGAACAGCCAGCCCTCTCCCCAGCAGAATTCTCACAGCTCAGGCTCTCCCCTCTGCCAGCACAGATTTTAAGCAAGAACATGAGGTTATGGGTTATCTGGAGATGTAATTTCAAATTTCAGGAGTGAAAGGTTCAAGTTGTTTACAAGACATTGCTGCAAATAAAAATAGCAACCCAGAATTGTAGCATATACATTAGAGGCACTATTTTCTCTTAAATTTTTAAAATGTCCTGTTTCAGACAAGACCACCTCCAAATGTAAATGAGTTCATGCAATTTTTTTTTATACTCTCTTACCTGACCAGCACAAATTGAATAAACCAAATTTCTGTTCCACTTTCAGTCAATCTACAATTATTCCATATAAGCAAAACTGCCACATGAATATTTTTGAGCCTATACATGCTGCTAATCTTGATTCAAACTAGAAGGTTGTCAGACTTCATTCTGTATTTTATTCCTTTTAGGTCATATTCAGAAACAAGAACTGTCTTTCAAACAAATGGTAGAAGCTGTACTGTGCATAGGTAAGATGATCTGGGGACCAGTATCTGTGGACATTTTTCAATATTTTGAAGTTAAAAATGTTCTTTAACTATTATATATTTTCTTTTTAGGCTGTACATGTTTTAAAAGTCCTGTAAAAGAAGATTACACAAAATGAAAAGAACTTTTCAGATGAAGTCAACATTGAACTGTCCTCAGATTTTTTTAAAAATGGGAGTTTAACCATTTTCTTCAGTAAAACATACCATAAAAAATCCAATAACATAAATTAGCCGTATAAGTCACGTGATTTAGCCCCTAAGGCTAAGTGCCATTCTTGCAGTTTTAGAGAGTTGAGCAACAAAGACACTAAGGCCAAAATGGAACATAACAATGAAGTATAACATGTATGAACAAAAACAGTTGTTTCAAAACTCATTTTAGCAGTTGAAGGGCAAATATGTCATAGATTTCTGCATGCCTTTGACCCTTCTGACAACAACTCTAGATTTCTTTTCAGCCATTTCTGCAGTATTATCAAAAACATCTGCAACAACTAAAGGCTACTCCACATGCTTAAATCCAGTTGTAATGGCAGCACAACTGCAGGCAGATGCAGAAACCAAACTCTGCCCCTGGATTTTAAGACAAGATCACTCTGTAATTTTTATTGCACCAATGCGTTATCCATTCTGTATGGAAAATAGGTCAAACTGGGCCCTGAGGTGTCAAAAAGTTTAGCCCCAGTTCTCAAAGGAATCTGAATATGCGAATCACTTCCTCAGGGTTTTGTGTTTGCCTTCAGAGGATGCTTCACCACACGCATGTGTTTATAGTTCCCTAGTTTTACAAACCTGCTTATTCTAGTGGAACATCAGGGAAAACAGCAGTTTAATTTAACATCTCTGTTTATCACAGACTTAGCTGTGTTACAAGACCTTTCCAATTTCAAACTGAGTGAAACAAATAAAACATAGGTGCCAGGTTCATTAGCATTTAATGAATAACAAATTAACTTGCCTCTGCTAGTAATCTGAACTTGTCTTACTCCTGAGTTTTTCAATTATGTTATCTTCTTTCATGCAAATTAAAGGACTACACGAGCACAATTAGATGTGGCAGCTACAAACAACTGGAAAAGAGCTCAGCAAAATAAATTACAAAACTCTTCTTTATTCCAGCCAAGCATGTATCAATTCAGATAACTGGCAGCTCTCCTCAGCTTTTATCTATTGCAACTCAGACAGGAAATAGGCATTAAGTTTGTGTTTCTGAGTGAAAACAAGCTAGGACTTTTTCTTCCCCCCTTGCATTCCCTCTCCTTTCCCACTGCTTATGAATTCAGTTTCTTACCATTAAACTGATGCATAGCCTAGTTCCTCTGTTTGACCCAGATCTGCTCACTAGCATCCATAAATATATATCTGTTTGCTGATCTTAACGAATTCTCTTTTTATGACATTATTTTTCTAAAGATATTGAAAATTTTTCATGAATTTCAGTTATGTTTGCCTTTAGCATCTCAAGCTCCTGCTCTTTTCCCTCAGCATCCAGCTACAGGGGAGCAGAAAGCTGCACCATAGGGAAGCTTTAAACCTAGATTTTTTTCCATCACAAAAATAATTTAATTGCATTTTTCTCTAAAAACTTTTCCTATCTGTTCAGAGGCATACTGTTGCATAATTTTGGCTGTCATTTTTGAATGATGTTTTAATTATAAATGTCACGTTCCAAAATGTTTCCTTATTCTTAAGAACCCAGTGACTATTCTTTACATTTAACTCCCTCTAATAGAAGAAGAAAACCAAATGTCTTGAATTAACAATAAGCATTGCTTCAAAATGACAATTTCCAAACATTTTAATAAGAAAATGCTCATTTAAATTTAATAGCAAACTTTTGCAAAAAAATTAGTTTAGTCAAAATTCACTGCTTTGCCAGGGGAGGTAAAGCATTTGAGTTTCCTTTGTTGAATTATGCTGCTCATAGATGGTGTTGTTTGGCACCTCTGAAAAGTAGAGTCTCCAATAACCTGAACCATTAAACACACTAAGCAGCCAAGTATTGAACTGATGCTTCTTTTGTCTTTGTATTCCTTTCACAGACAATTCTGCCCACAGAGCTCACGAAAATTTTGTGGGGCAAGATTTACCTGACAATATTTAGCAGCTGGCAGAGACAGAGTTTTTATATAGACAGAGGAGAACAGTCCAAAGTGGAAGCTCTGAAAAACACACCACGGACCTGCTCCCTAGACACAGTTTTACTCCACAAAGCTCAGCTGTTGCACCCCATGACTAATGAAGGCACAGCTGATAATACACTCCACCTGAGCAGAAAATGGGAGATATTAAAATATGTTACTAAGAACAAGGTAGAATAATTCACAGTCTACAGCATGGGTGAAACGATTAGAAAATGACACAATTAGAAAACAAAACAACGGCTGTGAAGTTTCCGGCATACAAGAGGGTCAAAAAGCTGTTCTTTGGCAGTTCCAAGTTGTGATACCTCTACTTTGGGGTTAAAAAATAGAATAATCTATCCAACAGGAGCAGACCCAAGAAACTAACTTCCATGTGCCACCTATTTCAAAGTAAACTTTGTCTTAAAAAGGTGGCAAAAATACTTTTGACAGTGCAACAATTACGCCCAGATACCCTAAAAATCAGTTGGGTTCCTACCATATTCTCTCAAGGAGACTGGTGATTATTTCTATGCTCTTCTGATAGTGAGATCTGCAAAGAAGCTGACCATATGTCCAGCAGTTCTTTGTAATTTTAGGGGATTAATTAGACTTCCACAGCCAAGTAACTTTAGAAGCAAACGTCAAGATATTTGGTATCTGGAGTTTAACTGTTTAATATCAAGGCAGTGCTGACCCTCTCTCGAGGGCTTAATATAGGCCACAGATGAAATTAATGTCTCAGAGAACACTAGCGGCTCCTTCCTGCAGCCTAGAAATCAAGCAAAATTAATAAATTTCTTTTATAAATGCCTGGAGTATGTTCTAGGTAGGTCAATGACAGACACTGACAGAGCAAGGAAAGCAGGTTGATACAACATGGAATTCATTTTTAAAAGAAGGGGATATGGAAGCCTTTTCCTTTCGAGGCACCACTTGTCAGCAGCAGTCATTGGTATAACCAGGGGTAACCAGGCCATAAAGAAGCTGTGACTTCTTTGGGGAAGCATTTTTTCAGACAATCTACTCAGCGGTTTGCGTCTGCCTTGCACTTAAATACACATTTCGGGCAGTGCTACATCCGTTATAATTTCTAAGCCAGTATGGAAAGTGATTTCACAGCAGGAAGAAAACTGTAGAATCTGCAATCCAGTGCAGCGGCACATTGAGCTGCTGGTTTGTTTTTTGGGTTTTTTTCCCCTGTAATATCTCGTTTCCTTTCATGCTCTAAGGTTCAACAAGAACAGATGTGAGATGTTGTGATCACTGCTTTTTCTGCAAGAAGAATAGTTTAATGGTTCTGTATCGCAGGCAACAGCTTCCCACGCTTGTTTCTCTGATCTTATCAAGGTTGCAAACTATCTAAGCAAAAAAAAAAAAGGCATTTTGATGTTTACAGCCTTCTTCACAGCTTTTTGTTTTACACTGATTAGCAAAAGCAGCAAGTTTTTATCTTGATTTTTAAGTGTAAATTGGAACATTGGTAGCATAGGAAACCATGGGCAGAGAAGTAAGCTTTGGGACTTTTTAATATTAATAAAGAAGCCTGCAAAAAGTTGGAGACACACAGGACGTAAAAGATTGAAAGTACATTTCATATGAGGACAATAACAAAACCCCTCCAAAACTAAGAGAATAAATCAAAACAAAGCATGGAGTGTGTGTGTGGGGGTGGGTGGGTGTGGGTGTGTGTGAAGGGGTGTCTTTTAACCTGAGACTGTAAGAAATCTCTGAAAAGGGAACACAGAGGCATTACACAGAACCAATCAGCACTTTCCTGGCATTATTCACATCAGTTGTGCTGTTTATTGAGTTTCAGAGAGTGAGCACCAGCTCCCAGCACATGGGACATTCACCCATGTGTTTGTTAGGAGTTACATATGTCCTAGCCCACCTTTAGAGACTGGATGAGACTTATGGTTCAGTGTATTAACATCTCTGGCCCTGCCAACTTCTACAGGCAGTACCCACCACCTTAAAAATGTGCTCATAACAATTTCAGCTTGAACATGGATCCCTTGCATTGTGTCTCATTTTATCTGGAAAAGCACAAAACCTCAAATCTAGACTTGCATGTTGCATGTCAACTTAAAAATTCATTTAGTTGAACTTCGGATATATGGATGCAAACAGGAGCTGTGCACTCACTGAGAGCCCAATGCAGGTAAATTTCAGTGTCCACTGAGGGCAGAAACAAAGATTTCATTGATCGTAACTCCGTGCAGAAAAGATCAAATCTGGGAGGGCAACGTTACTCCTCAGTGCCTTGTTTCAGAGCTAAATTGGGTCAGTGACAGTCAGTCAAATACAAAGTACAAGAGCAGAATACCCTTGGATTTTTTGCCCTCTTCCTACTGATGGTTTGTATCACATGTACCTGATAATGGCTCTGCTCATTCCGAAGCTGTTATCCTGTTATCTGCATAAAGGAATCACATCTACGTGATTGTTTGCTTGATTTTTAAATGTATTTGTCATTCTCAATAATCAGAACAAAATTATGAATTACAAAATGTTTCTAACAGAACATTTCAGTTCCAATTTAGTTGATCATGTTGATTTAGTTTTAATTCAGTGCAGTTGAAGTTACATTTCAGATTTCCTCTCAGTGACTGAAGTCACACTATTTCTGCCCTGATTGCTCATCCCTATTCTCTACCACAGCTCTACGCTTTTAGTACATTCTTTTTCTTGTGTCACATTGATTTACAGCTTACTTTGGGAAATGCTCACACTTCAACATTTTGATTAAATTATGAGGTCGATTCAGATATATTCCTCACCTAGAAATTCTCTTGGCTTCAGTAGGAATTTGCATGAGCAAAGAATGCAAAAGTACACCACATTCATAACCAACACAAAGAAAAATATCACAGCTTTTTTACTGGGCACTTCCCTGATATTCATCCCATTCCAATAGAATAAATTGATGGAAATTATTATTTTTTACCAGTTCACCTAAATTCTATTAAGTGTCTTGCATATTTGAATAGTCTCATTAACTATTTTGGGAAATATCATACAAATATATTTATTTCTTGGAAAGTGTAATCTTGGGATTATCTTTCCTGTTTTACTGTTTTGCACAACTGTTTAGAATTATGATGCATTTCATTCTACTTTTCAATTCATGTCATCTCTTGGTTCTTTCTATGCTCTTTTGAGAAACATTTCTTCACTTCTATACTTTTGAGTTTTTTATATATCAAATTTGGTTTGTACGTACATTCCTGGTGGACCTTTGGCCTCCATCACTTAGCCTTGAGTTTGATGGAGCTTAGTTTTCCTTGAAGATGGCTAATATGCAGTCATTCAGCTAACAACCAGTAAAGGCAAGAATACCCGAAAACTTGTATGTAAATAAATGGAATAATTGACATCTCACAGGTACACTTTAGTTTTGCTTTCTCTGACATTTTTCTGGTTAGAAATCTCCCCTTGTCACCTGCACTCTCTAGAGATTTTACATTTGTGTGAGCAGATATGGGTATTTATGCATGCAGCGGGGAAAAGTGAGAATATAGTGGTCTCTGTACCCATATTATTCAGGCAGCATGGCCAACAATTACAGTACAACATTTCACAGAGGTTTTGGCTGTTACCATGATGTTTGTACATAAACGGGAACGGAGAGCGAATGGTGAGGGTCAAGCTTCAAAAAGTTCTTCTCAAGTACAACTCAATTTCCTTCAATGATGTAAATTCCTCTGGAAGGGTAGGCTTACCAAATCATTTTTTCGACCAAGGCATTACATCAGTTTGGGGGATAACAGCACATACAGAACACTTATATTTATTCTTCTAGAGGTAGTTATACAGGAAAGGACTTAAAAGAGGTTGGCTTAAGAACTCATTTTAAAAAATAATTTTAAAACAATATTAACTATCAAATATAGATAAAGTACTACTCTTAAAAGTCGTCTGTTTTCTAGATTTTCTGCATACCAAAAGCACTTTTGTGCATACTGAAAGCATTGTATCCAAAGAGACACTGGCAGTTTGTCTCCATTCCTTACACTAAGAAAGATTTAAAAATTCAGTTGGCTATGAGCGCCATCGTTCTGATGAGCAGAATTCAGCTTTGAGGTAGAAATTCCACAAATATTTATGCAACTTATCTGTTTTGTTCTTTTATTTTATCTTTCTATAAAGAATTTCATTCTATTTTCTATTTTTCTACACAATTCCATTGAAAATATTCTGTAATATATCAGCAAAAGCCTCAGAAACAGACACAGAGATTTTAATCACAAAGCCTTAAGAATTATTCCTAAAAAAACCATTTCAAAACAGAGTGGTATTTAAAAAAAGAAACAACAACAACAAAACAGTAAAGCCCATTACATTCCTCTCCTTTCTTTCATCCATTGTACTAGCTCACTCAGGGAGTAGTTCACTCAGGGAATTAAGAAAGTGTAAAGTTCCGATGGGAAAAGATGAGACTCAGCTTCTTAGTATGACTTAGAAGTTTGTTGTTTGGTGAACAAAGTAGCACCACGTATCACAGTCCAACCCTCCAAGTAACTCAGTGCTCATTTTGAAGAGGTTTTTTCTTTTCTTCCAATTGTTTCAAAATTTATTTCCTTATTCATTCCATGCTGATGAAAGGCTCTGCAAAGCAACAGCAGTAAAATGCTTCTAAAACACTCACAGGGTTTTATATATAAACAGCTGGAAAATGAGCTAAATGGAGAATTGCATATGCACTCTGCAGAGACTGAAATTTTAAAGTGACAACTGATGCAGTTCGGGGAAAACAGGAAAGTAGCCTTGAGTAATGGAATTAGATGAGATACAGTCAAACCTCTCATTCAATGTCTATCTTTAAATCACTAAAATTATTTCTATCAGTAATAGTATCGGAAGTCATATGCTGTTTCAGCAATCCATTCATATTTAATTAAACTTATAAAGTATAAGTCCCACGTTATCATTTTTGCCTTTTTGATTCATGCTATGGTTCATTTATTTTAATGCCTTTGGGAGTTTTGCCAGTTAATAATGGAAGAGGCCATTTGGTTATGAATTGCTTCTTGCTTTTCCGTCCCAAGTATGTATTTGCTTAGTTCACAGTGAAGGGAATTTTCAGATTTCAGAAGGGCTACCAGTAGGCAGAGCCACTGCCAGCTCTGGGTTGTAGCAGACAGTGAGGCTCAGAACTCATAATGTCAAACACAGGGAGATAGTTTTCAGATCGGTGGATTTGGGTGTCTGTGTGCTGATCTTTGATTTGTTTGCTAAAATGTGCTTCTGCAACTGATGTGCCATAACCTATCAACATCTGCAGGGAAGTTCTCGCTCGCAAGGCACCATCCCTGTAGGATCTGCAGTCAGCAAGTGAAGCTCACTCATGCTCTCTGCTCATAAAATATATTTTTCCCCCCCCCGGGGATTTCTAGAACAATGCATTTCTAAACCAACACCCTTAATAGCAAGATGCAGCAAAAGTAATGTTTTTCTTGTCTTTTTTCCCAGACAAACTAAATCAATGTTCATCAGAAAAAATATTGTGCTACCAAAAATACCCCTCACAGACATTTTTTCGAGGACAGGACCAGAGGAGGGAGAGGAGGAAACAAACAGCCACTATTTTAATTGACTACATAATGCCTTCTGATAGTAGGAGATATGTTGGGAGAAATCCCATAAATACTTTCAACACATAGAAGATAATACGGGCCACCTGGTTTCCCACATATAAGAAAGAGGGCCCACACTGATAACTTTAGCAGCCAAATCAGAACTTCCTGCTGTCTTTCCTGTTACTATAAAATAGGATTTATATGGCCAAGTAATGTGTCTAGTACATACATTTCCTCAGCAATATCAATAAAAACACAGCTTTAGTTGCATTCCAGATAGGCCTCTGATTGTGCTTAGCGGCCATTTCTCATTTCCATCTTTGGACATCCATGCTTCAACATCTGATTGTAACACACCAGTAAAGAATATCAAAAAATTCATCATAACACTTCTCACTGGCAATAAATCTGAATAAACTGATACAAGGTAGAAATCCCTATATTTGGAAGACATGAGGATAAATTGTCTTTCCCCGGATACTGCTCTGTGTTATTCAGGAGTTCTGATACCTGATGATAGTTTTCCTAAGGCTTTCAGTTAAAACTGATATTGTGCCTTATTGGCATTTAAATAATAAAAAAGAAAAATTGTTTAGACACACCAAGCCTATGTTCTCCTTTCACCAAAAAATTCAGGAACACTAAATATTAGAAAATAATCCAGCAGCAAAGCGCACATATGGAGCGATCACTGGTGCCTACGCACGCTTCACTTTTCCTTTAATGACGTATCTATAAAACTACTCATTAAAATTTTTTTGTTTTCCTACTTTCTGTCAAGCACAATGGCTTTTGAATGTCTTTCCACCTCCAACAGACACAGTGATATCTCCCAAACCTGAACCTTTGATTTGGACAAAACATTTATACCTCTGCCAGTGGCATTTGAACCACAGCCACCAACAATCGCATCTTATGGTACCAACATGAGGAATAGCAAAAGGCTTGGGGAAGCTGACAAGAGAGAATTGCTGCAGAAGATAATTACACAGACTGATACATAGAGATTTCTTACAGGAAGAGATCAGATATTCTCCATGCTCTGTGATGGGCTTGCACACAATTACCTGCATATCCACTGGCACCCATTGTGGAGCCTGAAATAGGAATGACACCATCAGACAGCTCTGATGGCTGAGGAGATCCAGGAGATCCTAATACTTTGTATTTGCAAACAGAGAACGTATGCAGCCAATGCAAAGACTTGAAGAACCTTTAAATCCCTTTAAGATGCCATGCTCCTATCTTTGTGCAATCACAGCATCCATGTAAATGCCTCGTGCACAATTCACGGACACACACAAACATCGACAGTGCAGCGCCAACCCCCAGCATGGCTTCGAGTGTTACAGACCAGTTCAAAGGCAGTTCTCGCTCCATCTTTGCAACCCACGGCCTTTGACTTCTTTTAGAGGCGAACGTCGGGATTTATCTAACGTACTGTTGGAACAGCCACAATCTTTCTTGGAATATATTAGTCTATGCTGCTGCTATAAAGGCTCCAAATTAAAGTCCCCACAGGGAATTTAAACTGCCGTACTAAAACGTACAAGGGATTTTTTTTTCCTAGCAACAGTGACTACAATAATGACTGTTGAATTTGATTTTGATAATGACAGATGTTACAAAGACAAAACAGGAATGCTTAATGAGATTTTGGGTGCCATATCCCAATTTCATATATTTAATGTATTTTGAAATTTGTTAGCAATAAAACTGTTTCCTGCAACATAAGATACAGCTTTTCTTATTATACTAAATAAATTTTCTGTGTGGCGTCAGATTCTGTCTGTAAGTTGCTCTAATTCAGTCTTTTAGTTGAAGCATTGCAAAAAAATCTTTAACTTCTTGTGGTGATATATAATCCTAATACATGGAGAAGCAGATGAATATAAGATCAGAAGAAGGGAATTTATACAAATCCCTGGCTAGGTACAATTTGTTCTCTCTCTGTTGCTATTTTATGTGTGGTTATAGAAATGTGGTTGAATAAAATGACAAAGCATTGTATTTTGATACAATGATGGATAAAAACACTTCTTTCTTTTTACTTAAAAGTGCAATTTCCTTTTTCAAAAAAGTGCAACACCTACATGGTGTAGGAAGAGAGGTTACAAAGTTCCAAAAAGAAGAATGCTGAACAGACTGAATAAAATAATCAAAAAAATAATTAAGTAATTTTGGATTCTGATTATATTTAGAAATATAACAATAGAGATATGGGTACCAAGGCTATTTATTTTTTTTAATAGTTGAATTCCTTTAAAAACCTGTTCCTTACCTTCTACCCCTCCTTGCCGATTTCCATCTCTTTTACAAGAATTAAAATACTCTGATTTAAAAGGATTTTAAGAAACTCTGTTCGTGTAATAGGCTTTGGAAGTTACTGAAACAGGCAGCATGTCTGAATGCTCCCAAAAGTATTCACAAATTCGTAAAGCAAATGCTGAAGGTTCCACGTGGGTTTTAATTACAATATATTATTGGATTTCTACAGAATTTAATTTGCCATATCCCATCCAAACTGTGTTATCTATAACTTCAGAACATGGCCCACTTCTAACTCTTGTCTGCCAAGAAGGGACGTCCAAGTCACCTAAGGGGCACAGATGTCACCCCTCAAATGTACTGAGTTGCACTCAAAAATAGAAGTAGGAGTGCTTACACGTACATGCACGGAGCTGCTACATAGGAATGAGGTTCGCAACTCTAAAGACCCTCATGCTTCTTTTGAACACTGAATTCACTCCACTCTTTTTGAATCTGTAAGTTTCTAGCTGAAGCAAGCTATCTGTTGTGTTTCTCTCCTGAAATGCCAGCAATGAAATATTCTTAAAAAGAGTATTTTTAAAAACAATTGCAGAGTTCTATTCATGGCCTCAAGTGATATTTTCACTACACAGCAGCTACAGCATACAACACAGAGAGTAGGATGAGATGGCAAACTAATGGCAGCCATTTGAGTACCCTCTGAATTATTAATAAATTAGATCTATGGAAACCATTTAGAATGTCTCATTAAGCCGATTAACTCCCTATTTCATGAGCAAACACTGGGTGTTCTAACAGAATGGAAGGTAGGAACTAGTAGATAAATAACCATTATTAGAAGAGCTGGGATTTTTTTTGGCACAATTGCCAAGCTAAAGAGAAAATGTTACTTGAAAGTCTCAGGGAGGACTTTCAAAAATTGATGTGACAGAAAATTAATATGAACTATTAAAAAAAGAGAAAGATAATCTGATTACATAAAAAGTGTTTGTGATAATGGAGCTAATAAAGAACACTATCTAATTTGTACAGGCCATAAAATACAGCAGCTGTAAATTAAAGCTACAGGTATATCTCTGGTTCTGTGGAGGATTTAGTAACTGGGCTCAGGCATGGCAGATTAAAGTGCAGCCCCTCAGGAATAAACCCACTGCATCCAAACTGGGAGGAGTACTGATGAGAGGGGATGCTTCACATGGCATTTTATCATTTGTGTCTGCCTGTGTAATTTCAGCATTCTTACAGTAGTGTTCATTGCATTTTAATTGATAAAAGAAATAAACTTGACACATAAAAAATAAACTATATCTTTGAACACTTAATGAGACTTTCTAAACGACTGTCGTCTCTTTTATCAATTTAAATGTGGACTGGCTGAAGAGGAATTAGACATTTTATACTATACTGGAATTAAATTAATGATGATTATTTGGTGATGTAAAATTAATGCATTTTAATCAGCTATTATTAGAGCATTCATTTGCATGCTATTCTTTTCCTCAAGTGCTAAATGCAGAATAAAGGTGCAGCAGATTAAAATTTTGCAAATAGTTAACAGTCTATTACAGAACGTTTTCATCTACACTTGGAAAATTTCAATAGCACAGAAGTTGATTTCCTCAGTGCAAAAAAGATGATTACAGGAGAACCTAGAAAGAACATTAGTGTCCGAATGCAGTCATGTTCTACGGCACTATTCACTCAGCACCTTTTCCCAGGGTAACTGAAATTCACATTACATGTCCACCACATGGTCCACAAAAGCCCCTTAAAATCCTTCCAAAACCTGCATCATCATGCTGAGGATGCTCTAAAATGCCTTGCAGAGCCCTAAAACCTTGGAAACAACACAAAACCAGTCTCATATCAAGGATGCTGATACACAGATTATAAATCATGATCTTTTCTAGCAGTAAGAACTATTCCTAAGAATTTGGAACACCTAGAGACATTTTTATAATTCGGCATTTAATTATTATAAAATTAGTCAATAAATGTCATATAATTGTATTCAACTTTGGTGTTTGTATATATGTAGTTTATTATAATATTCTAATATATTAGCATAAATATTTGCTATTTGTTAGCCTTTTAAGCCCCAGAAGGTAATATAAATTAGTCTGTTAGACATTTAATTTTTTACTAATTTCTCTGTGATCATACAGAGCTAGAGACCACCAAATGAAAGTAAGATCCCACTTAGTCATAAGGTAAGCTGTCCGAGTTGTCCAGGGAAGTTGTGGAATCACCATTCCTGGAAGTGTTCAAATGTGTGCAGGTGCCACTCGGGAACATGTTTTAGTGTTGAACACAGTGGTGCTGGGTTAACAGTTGGACTTGGGCCTCCTAGAGGTCTTTTCCAGCCTTAATGATTGTGGGAGTCTACAATCTTAGTTCAGCTCTCTTAGCTGCTCAGTGGTAAAAAGGATTTTGAAATACAGGGTTGATTTATTTGCTCCTTAAAATAAGTCCCCAGATTTATACTATTTGGATAAATAAAAAACTGCACCTATTTTCAGTAGGGATTAGTACAAGGAAAGTTTGTCTCTCGCAGAAGACCAAACTCTGCAATCATAATGGGTTCCCTCCAGCCGTATTTATGAATGAATCTCCAAATTATTACTTTTATTGTCCCTGATGAGTGCTACTTTGCATTCCAGTTTCTGTTATTTATAGCACAAAGCCTCAGGGAGTAAGTACAAACAACATACAGAAGATCTACCAACTCATGCATAATACTTCAGCTTGACTTGTGCTTCCACAGGGATTTAGGTACTAATACTGAATTATTTCCATATTGGTCTGGAACCCTCTGAAGGCAATCCCCATTTTTCAAGCCATGTGATCTTTATTCGATAAGGAGGAAGAAAAAGAATGGAGCACAAGCTCAAGTCATCTTGTTTAGTCGGTTAAGAAGCTACACAGCACTAATGTTTTACTGATACAATTAGGAAGGCTCTCATATTATCTCAACTAGCACACAGTGTGAATTTGACATTATTTTGGGACCTGGCTGCAGTCCCTGTTCAACTGATTAGCACTGGTCTGATGGCACAGAGCAGCCAAAAAGCCATTTTTTCAGGGCTAGAGAAACACTCAGAACAACAACAGAGTGGGTATTTTTTCTCCTTTAGAACACCTGGAGTAAAGATCATGGTAAGACCGTTCCTGCCCTTTTGTTATTTCTCTCATGTCACTCAACCCATGTAAATGCAGAGTCACACATGAAACTGGTATCTCAAAGGCACAGGAAACATTTTGCACTTGCATCTTGTGCCTGGGGGCTGCCTCAGTTAGGAAGGAAAGAGAAGGGGTGAGCAGGAAAGCAGGAAGAGGCTTCCTGCTGAATGGGGGCGCTGGCTGAACTCAGGGGGAGTTGACCCTGCACCCTCCAGGTGCTAAACACCAAGGGTTTGTCCTGCTTGGGAAGCCCTGACCCAGCACCAGAGGGTTAGGACCTCTGCTTTGCTGGGGATGCTGAGGCAGGACATCAGGATGGATTATTGCTGGTGGCTCTTGAGAAGGAACACTGGCAAGGCTATAAAATGGTTAAGTCAGAAATCTCTTCTCTCATTCTCAATAAAAGAGAATTAATACTCTCAGTTGAAGACATAAAACATATTCTGTCAAGGAGAATATACTTTATTGTACCTTCCTTTAACAGCTAACAATGTTCGCCAAGATATTTCAAACATCAAATCTGTTTGAATTAAAACATGGCCTTTTCTGAAACGACATGTCAGAAATGTATTAATCTCTCTTACTACAGTTGTTACTTAAATGTCTGTGAGTATTCTGCATTTGTAAATAAGTCTCAAATCCCACATTTGATTCCTATTATTTTCCAAAGAGAAAATGGAAGCAGCTTTGAAAACTTCCCNTACTGTGATATTTTCCCCTCTCTGTCTTCCCATAAGTATGATATGACCAATACCTGATGCTACCTCACAGCTGAAGGCTAATCTTTCCTCTAGAGTACCATAACACTGCTGTGGCTTATTTATAAAAAGGAATCTGTACTCAGAATATGTACAAATGCAATGTACTTAACCTCTTGCTCTTTCCCTCCTTCCCTCTCTCTCTCCCCTCAAAACTTGATCATGGGCAACAGTTCAATATATTTTTGAGCTTCCACTATTTTCACTGAGGTCACTGGAGCCTTTGTTCCTTCTTAGCAATCATACTTCACAATTTGTCAGCCATTTTACTCACTTTAAGATGAGAACTTTTATTTGTTCACTTAAGAACAAAAACCCTGGCAGATAAATAGAGAGGTTAATGTGCTGCTCTTAAGTACAGCTTTGCTAACAAAGGGTTTCTTCAAGCTTAGACGATGTCCTGGTCCGGATGAAATGAATATTTGCATGTTTGTCCTTATGCTTCACCATATGTCATTGCCTGCAATGATGTTGAGTAATACAGCTGTCCGATTAGCTGATATGGTGGCTACTTCAATAGATTGAACAAATAGAACCTGATCACCTTAAATTAAATATGGGCATTTTTGCCAGATGTTATTTTTCAGGGCTACAACACCAATTGCAAATATAGTCACTGTCATAAAATAAACTAAGAATCCTAGAGAGACTATTTACATAAACATCACAATATCCTCTCTGAAAAATGAAGTGGAATTTCAGGTAAGGCAAGTTGGGAATCAGATTTCAGTATCTGGGGAGAACTCATTTTGTAATTTGTTGTATGGCTGTAAAAACAACAAACAATGCATTTTATTACTTGAAAACTCCATTTCTTGAAATTATAGCTTCATTTTTATGAAGCATATATCTGAATATGAAATGTATATCAAAATATATGAGGTATGAAAATACAAGCTTTGTTTCTGTAATACAAAAATGCTTCTCCCATTATATAAACAACTGAGTAGTTACATTGCAATTATTTTTTTTCCTTTATTTTGTTCATTAATTTGTGGAATTCATTGCCACTGGTTCCTTTGGATACCAAGTGTAAATGAAAGAAAATCCCTCAGGGGCTAGCCTATTCATAGACACAAACTGGTGCAAGGAACCCCAGATGAGAGGACATACCAGTTAAAATATCATTCCCATATTTGCTCCAACACTATTTTCCTTCCCCAAGTGTCAGCTGTGGTCTAGTGTTGAAGAAGGTGTAACTTAAGATTGTCTCATCTTCTTCAGTACCTTCATTTTTCTGCTCTTCATACTAATTGTCTAAAAACAGCAGATGGTAGCTAAAGGAGACAGCTTCTGCCTGTCCAACACAAAGGCAGCAAAAGGAAAGTGTCCATAACATCTCCACTTCGTGACAAAAAGACTTTGATTAAAGCTATCCCTAAGGTGTACTTTTAAGTATAAAAATCATTCCTTACTTCAAATGAGAGATTAATTTTCCATGAAGATTATTTAATTGAAGAGGGGTTATATGTCAATGCTGCTATTTGAACTAATATGAACAAAGTTTTCTTTACATGCAGTACCGGAATTTGTTGCTATTAAACATGAAACTTAGTAACAAGATAGCATGCTTTGACAAGAACAGTTATAAACACAAGTATCTGCATTTCTTTGCAAATTTCTTTTTTCTCCAATGCTGCTCAGATTTAAATCTCTCTACTGTCTTCTATAATATAATAACTTACTTGAAGTTTCCAAAAATATTTGCTAAAAATCCTATTTATTTATTACTACATAAAGTTTTCTGTTATATAAACATACTGCAAATAAAAATATAATTTTTAAAATCAATACTGTAAGGGTCGAGCATTGGGAATAGTGAATTTTAAGCACAATTTTCAAATCTGATAAATTATCTAAATTATAACGATTGTTAATTTTGTTCTTCCTTTTACAGACAAGACTAAGCTTGCAAAGGGGGACTGCATCTCGGTTTTAGTACATAACCCTCAGCCCGGTCTTTGAAATGCAATGAGCAGTAGAAAAATTTGGTGTAGTCCTACCCTAAGACAGTGATTCAATTTTCCAAAGAAGAAAAATTACTCTTCTGTGAAACTCTGCCAATAGTCCAGAGTGGATAAGAGTTGAAAGGCCAGAAGGAATAAAGTGCATCATATCTGGCCATTAATAACAGTTCACTGTAGAGAGCTGTTTTGTCTAACACTAAGGAGACTTTCTTGCTGGTATTGATCCTAACGTTGGTTCTTTATCATCAGCCAAGACACATCAAAATCACAATCCATTTGGGGGGAAAGCAAAGTCAAAAAGGCGGAAAGAGAAAAAGGCTATGGGACTTGAACTGCGATATAAGCTTGCTGCTCATTAATTTAAGATGAATTGATTCAGAAAGCTGTCCTGATCAGGACAGGAAGCTGGAAACCATATTTTTAAGCAAATATTTTCTAGACAATTATTTCAAATAATAGTATTAATTATCAGTTCAGTAATTGGCAGGAAATTTGTCAGATGGCAAGACTTCATTGATGACATTTTCTGTAGAGGTTTTAGTTAGCACTCAGAATCCAGACAAATACAGGAGGTTATTGATTTAAAGTGTGGAGAAACATTTGTTTTTACAGCACTATCATCCTCTCTCTTTCCAACCCTTCCCACTCTCAAAGAAAAGACAAAAGGCAGCAATAGGCTCCTATTTCCAAAAGCTGTCTTCAAGAAAAATGAGTATGATCTCTGCAGCTGCATTAAATTAATACATTGTTTAGCCATTTACAGTTCTTAGATTTTAAAAATTATTTTTACTTTTTGATTTATCAAAACAAAAATTAAAAAAAATTGTTTCTATCTTTTTTCCAGAAATATTTTGGTTTTTTGTCCACCCACTTTGCAAAATAATATTCACCTTCAGCTCATGGATACACTGCTCAAAGATGTATAAAGCTTTATTGAAATTTTTGTGCCATAAAATCTTCTGACTACAAATCTGATCACAGTTTAGAGGAAATCTGAGAAGAACTGGACAGAGACTTAAGATAGGGGAGTGGGACTATGAAAGAAGACCTTGAAGAACTGTATTTCGTTTTTTCTGCCATTCTCAAGGCTGGGATCAATCACAGCCTCATAGGTCCTTATGGTTCAATTTGATTTTGGGGAGATAAAAGCTGTGTCCTCTTCACCGCATTTCTTCATACAGAGGACCTGCCAAGACAATCCGGGCACAGGAATGCCCTGCAGAGCAGAGTCACAGGTGGCTGGGAAGGGAGGCTGCTGAAGGTGGTGCAGAGAGCTCTGGGAGGGACAGGCAGAGATTGAAGGCCACCCTCTGTTTAAGATGATACCCTCCAAGATCTCACTGCTGCCGTACAAAATACAATCCCAGCAGTGCTGAATGTAAAGTGTTGTTACTGCTAGTGCAGACCAGGACAAGAGAAGGACAAGCTGTTAACAGAACCCAAAGGCTTCCAAAGGAACTCAATCGATGGCAGAAAGAGAGAGGAGGCAGCCCACGGTTCCATCAGCCAAAGCTCTCCTGGATACAGCACATTCCCAGCAGCAAGAGCCATCCTCACCGGGCAAGAGAAAAATTCAGAGGAAGACTTGCTCTTTTACAGGGGAGATGTTTTAGGTCCTGCCTCAGGACAACTCCCAGCAGCTGTGCTGGTACAAAGGCAGCCTCATCCACACAAACCTCGGAAGCACTAGGGAAAAAGGCGTCGCATCGAAGAGCTGACTAAAGAGAAACACTTTCAGACAGATAAAATTAATGGGAAATTGCAGCAAAATCTACATGAAGTGATGATTATTTTCTATACAGGTTGACTGAACAACTTGAATTTTATCTCAGACTTGTTTAAAGGAAGTCTCATGTTCCTTTGTCTGCTTTTAGCACTCTGAAACACACAATGAGTACACAAGGAACAAAATAAAAGCAACTGGTCTGTTACAGGAATGTTTTTTACTTTGCAAACAAACCATGATTACATCACAACAGACTTTGATCAAGGCCGGAACATTTTATTTAATTGTTAAATTTAGTAATAATATCAGAGTATACTAAATCCCTTTTTTTTTTTTTTAAATATATATGAGAACTTAATTTGGAAAATCAACCAGGCTTTTGAATGTTTTCAGCTCATGGTACTGAACCTACCACCCTTCAGCCAAAACAATAATCAAGTTCTGTTCACAGCTGCTCCACATAACTCTGACAAAAGTGGAAGCATTTAAGGTTTCCTATCTCAGCCTGCCAATTTCAGGCCATTGTTCTTGTTTCAAAAGGGAGATGGGCCTTTGAGAGATATAAATTAAGTGACCTGAGCTGTATGAAAGAAAAAATGTAAATGCAAGCACTTCTTGAAGGCTGCACCACAAAACAGTCATTTAACTAGAGGAGTTGTTATTTCATCTTTTTCCAGTTAAGTAGAGGAACAATACAGAACTGAGGTCTAAATTTCAGATATCAGGATGGTGTGAAATTCTGGTTTTGAAGAACAAATGCTCAAGACACCCTTTCGAGGCCCCTTCCGACTCTACCTATGCGATGCTCTAAGTTTTGAGCCAAGAATCCTTTTCGAGCATGTAAAGACAAAAGGAAGGCTCAGGAGTCCCAGTCATGACTCTAAGTTATTAAGGGATGTCCAGGTTTGGAGGTGATAGAAAGGCAAAGTAATTAGCTTACACAGTTCAGTGTCCAAGTAATGTCTCAGATGAAAGGAGCTTTCAAACCTCTCCCTCCTCATCGACTTTGATTCCTTTATACTCTAGCAGTTCATAGAGAGACTTACAAGGAGAACTGGATACCTATTGACAGCTGAGACGAATTATTAAGGTGAACTGAAATGAAATGCCCTTGTTTCCTGCACCAGTGAACATCCCAATGTGGCATCTCTTTTATTGGAGATGAAACTACTCTGTTATTCTCTCCATTCCACCGTTTTCTGAATGTTCAAGATAGCAATTTCAATGGCAGCCAAGGACACTGAATACATTGTATTTCAGAGACAAAAGTTCCACTGTTATTGTTCCCTGGTATTTCTACCCCAGAAAATTAGAATGACACAACTCATACTAAAATAATAAATGTGTAGAAGCATATATCATTATTATAATCATAATTTTTTTAATCTCATCTACAATAGTGAAATATAAGAACACAGAGAATAAAATAAAAAAGAGTCTCAGGACATTCACTAATCAAACCAATAAAATTAATTAAGACTTAGTAAACTAGCAGTGTAGGGAATATGATTCTAATCTATTGTGTCCCTTGAAAAAAAAATCAGTCCTAAGATTTTTTTTTAAACATTTCCTTCGCTAAGAAACCTCCACAAAGTTTTCCATTATGCCTGTAGCTTGAATATATTATAAGTGTCTTTGTTCAAATCTATTCTGTTGTGCGAACAGAACTTTCAATTGTTTTCGTCCCTAAGAGGTGGTGGCGGTGGTGGGGGTTGTGTATCTGTATTGTCATGCAAAAAAAAAAAATCCACACCAACCCAAAACTTCTATGTATTCACTTTATCCCATCAAGGTCAGAGGTATTAGAACAGATCAACAACCCAATTTTCTAGGAATTCACTAACACAGAAGAAAAGCCATGAAGATTACACAATTAGAAAAAAATGGGTATTTGGAAACTGTATAAGGCAACGATGGACAGCAAACTTTACATTCTACTGTAGAGTCCAGCACACTGTACTACAGTAATTATAAGTGCATTACCAGTCTGTTTAGTAAATTTTTCTACTGTATTCTAGTCTGTAAAACTGACTGATTTTGTCAGGTCCGACTGACTGAAACTATTTTCTGACCTCTTGAAAGTACCTCTTCTGTATTCTGATAATATTTGCAGAACACTTATCTTCAATAATTAGTGATTTTAGGGGAGAAAAAGCACAAGAAGCCAGCCAAGAATTCCAAATGCACTGCTTTAGTGCTCCACAGCATCCAAATGTATTTTAAATGATAATTCCAAATACAGCACTTTATATGCTCAATATTAATGCAATTTGTACTGGTGACTAGTTCATGCTCTGTCATGCAGAAATATGCTTCTCTTAAAGCCTATGGTCAAGCGATAAATTGCACAGTGCTCTCTAAAACAAACTTATCATTCACATTTTCCTCCACCACCTGTTAATACAGGGGCCCCAGAAGTCACTGTAACATGGCAGATGCAACTTCAAACAGTGCCTGTTTTCTAAAAGCAAGTCAGAAATAAATTTTACATTTTCCCTTCATAGTAGTCGAACATTTGCTGCTCTCTTCCAAAATGTAAAAAAAAGGAATTCAAGAAACTGAAGAAAATCTAAAGCTGCTGAGTTAGAGAAAGGATTCCATCTTGTATCGCTAACAGATATGCCATAAATAAACAATTAATTAATTTAAAATGCCTTTGCCTGGAAACACAGAGAACTTGACGACATCCGAAAAAGATGCTGGTTTCCCTAGTGGCCTGTAATTCACTTTTAGGCTTTTAAATTTTCTTGTCTTGGGACTTTCAAAATCTTATATTTATGAAAATAAAAGTACATATAAAACATTCATAAAAGTATGATTTACTTACAGTTTAAAAAATTCATTGCTCTTTTTTAACCTTGCATCCCTTAGCAAGAAGCAGATGTATATCAAACATGGTCAAGGGCAGAAACAATAACTAGAATCAATTTTCAACAAGTTAGCAATTTCATTCTTCGTATTTCAGCTCAACATCAGTTAGGTGAAACATTATAACAAGCCAAATACTGTAATCGAAGAAAATAGCTTTTTACATTTTTATCATCTCTGTCCTTCAGGAAAAGCACCTGTGATCCTCTCAGGGTCCCAAAGGGGGCTTCTAACTGACACGGCTGTGAAGAGCAATCAGGTACCGCTCTTTAAGAGGAGGCTTCACCATGATCAAAAGCAGGGCAGGCTGCCAGTTTTCCTGGCAATCCCAAATGGACAACATTCCATTACACACACCTCCCTCAGCCCCATTTCATACTGAGTTGAAATAAAAGCCTTGGCTGTGCAGCCTGTGTGAAAATGGCAAGCAGCCACTCGCTCTGGCGAGATTGGATCAAAGAGAACAGGATAAGAGACAGAGCCGATTACACCATTGCTCTTTCTAAGCTGTTCGATACATCAGCAGCTCGGTGTGTGTGATACCTCAAAAATCTCTTTCAAACTATTTGTAAGAATTCATCTCCATTTAGTGTCTATCTTGTAAGCCATTGGCACATTTGCTGCTGGAAATGTGACCCACCGTGGCAGTAAAATCCCAGTTCTACTACACATAAGGGAATTAGCCAAAATGTGTTTTTTACTAGAAATTAATTTATGTACAATGACTTGATATGTAATTATTCTGTAAATATATTTGTTTATTGGTCATACATTTTTTGTTATAAGTAGTAAGTACCCTAAATTGGTCCAAGCAGAAATGAAGACAAATTATATGTTAGTCGTTACAGATTTAGTCAAAACCAAGTACCCCAGACTTTACCTGCAACTGCTCAGATGCACTGAGGAGGTTATATTTTCCATCCAGCCAGCAGCTTCAATGTCACATGAACAGTCACTTTTTCCCAAGAGCTCAGCTTCCCTAATGCTCTTTGAAAAATGTAGTCTGCATACTTCTTTTTGAGTGCTATTTTCCACATTTTATTTAACATGCAGATTTTTTTTCATAGGACTCTTGGGCTTTTTTTTCAGAGATGGCCTTGACTGACTGTTAATTGGAGATTCCACCAGAATCATCATAAGGAGCAACAAAAGGATGGATTTAAGCATTTCTCCATAAGAAAGAAAAGACCCAAGAAAATACAGTCCAAATACAACTACAATGAAAGAAAAGGGATTGTTAAGAAGAAGGCCTTTGAAAGCCTCAGACTCCATTTGTACTTTCTAGGTCCTTGACATCACCCTACTGTTTTGATATCCATTCAACATTCTGGTTTCCAAACCTTTCTTGACTGATTTAGAACCACAGCTCATAAGGCCAAGACCTGAGTAGGAACTTAACTTTTCAAAACACTAGTTTGGCACCTAACTCAGAAACTCTTCTAAAAATGCTTTTTTTTTTCATTTAAAACATTTCTTCCCTCCAAATTCTTGCAAGAACGTTAGGTGAAAACCGAACTATTACCTTTCATCATTACATTCAGTGAGAATTCTAGTTGTAATAGAAACATTTTATGTCCCTTGACTTTCTTATAAAACAGTATTTATAGAGCTTATTCACATAGTACAGTTGCTTTTTCCATTCACATTCCTGTATCAGCTACATTATTATAGTTTCTAAATCCTTAATATGCTAACATACAACAAAATTTTGCTTTACCTAGAAAAGAGAAAGGCATCATTTATTCACCACAAAATTCAACTCATGCCTGTCTTTTTTAACTGCTTCTACCAATTCCTTATTCCAACAGAGCCATTGCAGAAGAAGTTCTGTTTCAACAGACAAGAAAATTGTAATTATTATATTTAAAAATTGTTTTCCTGCATCTTTTTGGACAGTGCTATGCAGGACTAACAAAGCTCTTCCCTTTACAATACAATATAGCAATGTAAGGAAAACTGACCGGAAAGAAAAGATTCACAAGAGCCTAAAGAAGTTTTCTGTTCCATTATGACTGTTTCTCTCTTCATGATTAATTACTGGTGTCTATTTACAGACTCTCTCTGTGTAGTGAAACCCAAACAAGTTCGAAGAGGGGGGAATCAGTAGCATTGTGCGAACACCACCAAGGAGTACCAATCCCACTGCCAAACTCAGTGTGCGGTAATTGCTTCCATGTTTAATTCCCTGGTGTGTGGACAGAGACTTCGTTTGGATCCTTGAGAACCAATGATCTCTGTAAATTGTTGTAGTGGATGACAGCTCTCACACACTTTGGGTGGACATTACTTTGAACAGAGAATGTGAATTGACTGTGGGAATCCCACAGTGGTCATTCTGTGGAGTCCTCACCCCCAGAGTACTGAAAACTCTGTGCCATATTTGGTATCTTGGCATTTACTTATTGCTGCCAGTCTATCATAAAGCTCAAGAAATATTTTCAAAGCTGTAAGTTTTCAAACTACACTGGCCAGCTTATCGTCCTCAGACCACCACAGCTCCAATGCCACCACTACATAAAATATATGTGACATTTGGCTTTGTTTTCTGCTGGATGAATGCTATTAGACAGATGCATTCATATAAATCTGTTTTACTGGAGACATCTTTTTAGCACTTGAGGTCTGAAGAGAAAATGAATGCAATATTATCTTTCCTGTGGAAAGACAATTCATTGGCAAATACACAGCTCCATAAAATGAGCAGAAAATGTAAGACTTAGGCCAATTTGACTCTCTTCTTCACCTAAAGCTCATAATAGCACAGAAGGCACTCTGTTCTGTCTCTCCTCATCCAAACAATACTGAGACAAGCCCATTTAATTGGAGCAGAAAAGGGTTTTTCCCCTGTAAAACCTTCAGCCTCGGTGCACATGTTAATCTGCCTTCATTCCAATTTTCTGACAGCAAGAGTCATTGGATTTATTTCACTGAATTGCAGTACTTCACTAGTGAATTATACTATCATTTTAAACTGATTGTATTTTCTAGGCAGATAATAGCAAAATCATTAGATAAGTCCAACTCCTCATTTATCAAAGTCTTATTCAGGTAACTCTGAAAAGAAGAACATATCTTAAGATATGAGGAAAAATTAAAATACTTACATTTACAGTGAAAATAAATTCCTGTCACATCCTTGACATGAATATCATAATACTTTTGTTTCAGACATCTATCTAATAAAACTTACAAAGCACTGAGAAATTCTGAAACCTTCAAAGCTCAACTGGCTTCAGGTTCTTAGGACAGGAAGAGATACTGAAAACACACAAGTTTAAATTCCTCTGCTCCACCTTGTAGCAGAGAAAGCAAACAGGAGAACATTGTTACAGGAGGGCAGGATGTCTCAACACCTGCACAAACTCTACCTTGGTTGCAGGGGCTGCTGCTCCATGCTACCAGGCAATAGAAATCTCACAAACTACCACAGAATTCATTATAGCCTCTACCCCCTAGCCCTCAGATTATTGGTTACTGATGCTCTGCCCACCCCTGGCACCCCTCGGGATAAAACCACACATGCGCGATTGTTTGGGGTTCTTTGCCTCTGTTCCTCTTCGAGCGCGTTTGTTCTCAGTCCGTGGTGCAGACCCAATAAAAACCTCGGAATTGCACGCAAAGAATCCCTCCTGCCTCTTCGTCTCTGGAACGCGCAGAGACTTTGTGTGTGAGTGGCTGCTTGCGTCCACCTGCGAGGGTGAGACTGTGTGTTTGTGAGGGTGCTAGCGAGGCACCACCAAAGCATCTCCACGAGGGACACTGTGGGAAAAATGCGGCATCGGTCCATTGACTCCACATACTGCAATAGCGGTGTTAAGCCAGCTGCTTAATCGGGATCTTAGACTTCTGTGAGAGCAATCATGACAAGGAAATAAAGGAATACCTGTTTGTTTTAAAGCATTTTTTATAAAACTTTTATAAATCAAAAATGAAAATGTGTCATGGGCAGCAAGAGTGTGAAGGAAAAAGCATGGCTCAGTATTAAGTAAAAATAACAGTATTCTTACTTAAAACTGAGGACTCCATAGTGAGTTTGCATACCAAACTACTTAAAAGTGTTCATTCATAAAAAATAATTTAATCACATATAGCTCTACAACAGCTGTAAATATTCCAAGTTAGCAACAACAGAATTACTTTTTAAAGTAATTACAAGTTTTTAATGGTCTATAAATGTAACCTATATAAACAGAACATTTTAATACTCAAGTGGAAAATGGCCATTTACACTTCAACAGCGCTGTAGCCACATCTATCAGAAATTTCATCCCAATTAACCACGAGAGTGAATACCTTATTGGAGCATTTCCCAGTTTGGATGCAGACTGAAGGTTAACCAGAAGCAAAGGTGTGATTCCAGAGCAGAGAGGCGCAGGCAGATGGACCCAGTAGGGCAGAACGTGGAATCCAAGGATCACACTGTAACAGGAACACACTCTGAGCAATGGCAAGGGCTGCACAAACTGCACCAATGTTCTGTCAGCTTTGCTGAGAGGACCTCAGCACTTGGAAGTTCACATGAGAAATCATGGAATAGGTAAACCACTGCCAGAGATAGTGTTTTGGGTTTTTTTCCACAGAAAAGGAACTTAGGGCTCTCTGGATGGGCTTTATTTTTCTATTGCATAAAGATCAGCTAACTGTATGGGACCACTTTATAGTTGGTGGAGAGAAGTGGGAGTCAGCACAGCTGTCTAAAGGTAAAAGCAAGAAAATCTTTTCGTTTCTGTATATCATCCTATGCAGAGGTAGAACAAACACATTTCAAAACAAGCATCCTTTTTATCCTTACTGCTACTGATTTAAAAAAAAGTCTGTAACAGGACTGGGGGATAGCTTTCATCACAGCAAGCTATAAAATCTTAAGTAGCATCTTCCCAAGTCGTTCTCCCTAACAGCATTCTGAAAGGATGCTTCAAAGTATGCATTTTGGGTTTAGTTCTAGATCATGGAGGAAGCAGTCCATCCTCATCTCTTTCCAGTTAAATCTCTAATTGCTCTTGTGTCAAATGAACTCAGAAATAAATTTCAGTCACTAGAAAAAGAGTAATCATTCACTTATCTGCTTTTAAGAAAATTGTGAAGTGTAACAAGAAGTGGAAAAGTTTCTCTGGGCTTTGCTTTTTAATACCAGTTAGTGCTTATTTAGCTCATTATATGTAAAGGTTAGAAAATCCAGTGTTTTGTTTTTCACACAGCAATTCAAACTGGTGACAGTTCTGCAGTGGGACATGTCCCCACAGACATTAGGAATCAGGAATTTGATTTTGTTACATTTACTCTTCTAATGCTGTACAAAAGGAAAAGATGAAAAAGTAAAGGCAAATTCATCAAATGCTTACAAATCCAAAAAAGCAATTTTCTTTGTCACTTATTATCCATCAGTCAATCTAATCATTTTTTTTTTTCATTTTTAAGCTGTCAAATCAAACTCCATTTGACTAAAATGAACCTTTAGAGTCAAATGTTGATATAAAGTATGGAATTTTCTGATACATATACATCATTTGGCTTTTTGACTACAGTTCCCTTTTCATTTGAATGAGCTTTCATGCCTTTCTGACATGTGACTACCAGTCATCTTTCCTGACTATTGATATTAATGCACTAGAATGCTAATAAACACGATTCAAAAAATAAGAAATGAGAGGCTCGTGCTATACAAGTCTACCATCTGTTGGTTTTTACTTCACTGGATCATGTCCCTCGTGCCATAGTTATCCAATGATATGAAGATCAAAACAAAAGCATCAGACACCAGCCTTTTGCTGTCTTCTGTGCCAGCACAGGTCCTCGTCTCAGGCAAGCCTCAGTGCAGCACTAGGTGAGCATTTGGCATAAACACAGAGTGTATCCACAAAACCAGCAGGAGTAAACAAAATAAGGTGACAAAGCTGCTTGGGCCACCAAATACGACAAGAGACCTGAGTTCGGTTCTCTCATTTCCAAAAGACAATGTAATTCACTTTCCTGTACCTCAGTTCCGAACTTGTAAGGAGTGGCAGGACTTCCCCTGTGTAATCTCAGACTCTGTATCTGGAAGAAAAAGACTCATTCAGAAAGAGGTTTGGGAGTGTGTGAGCATCCTGAGAAGAAAAAAACAACAAAATAAAAGAGGCAAAAATATCCTTCCTTCCTTAAAGCACAGGAAATAGAACGTGATCCTGGTAAATAGTCCATCTGCCCCATTGCTCTGTTTTCAGCACAGTTCAAATGTACTTAGGGCAAAATAAAACCAGGAAAACCATATTGAACTGCTTTCCTTTTGCATACACCTCATATCCAAGTACTTCCAGCCCAAAGGATTGCCTTTTAATTATTAATCATAATTTTTAATTCTTAATTTAATGCTTAATTCTTAATTAATACTTTTAAATAGTTAATTCTTCAGCAAGCACTACTTAGCCTGTTAATTCTTGTTTGTAATTCATATATTATAAATAATCCTTACTCCTACTTGTCAGCAGTATTTAGTAACAGATTCTTTATAAAGCCAAATACCGGACATTTTAAACTATTTTCAAATATAGAACATTCAGTTCTACTGATTAGTGTCGTGTCTTCCCTAAAAATTCAGAACTAAGGTTTAATTTTGTTTGGAATTCATGATGAAGCCTCCATATGTAACTATCACCATTAAAAAACAAAACAGAAAAAACCATCAACAGCTCAAGAACTTTGGTTTAAACCAACAAGAAGTGGGCCCAGTATGCATTTTTCTGTGCTCTACCTTAACTTGGTAAAATATGTTGGTAATTCAGGCTTAGCAACACTGGCATGAACATTAAACATTAGATGGTTTATTAAGATGAAGAAAAATGGTTTGGATAGGATAAGCTTTTTTCCAGTTTTGGAATTACTTGGAGTGCAGTGCTATTCACTGTTAGAAATCAGTGTCAGGGAGGTTGACTCTACCAGCTCAGAAGCAGTGTGAGGAGTTACACCCAGCTGGCAGCATTCTATTAATTGTGCAGGATTTTTAATGCTTTTGGCTGGCATGTGTTTCAAGTCAATCAAGGCCTTCATTTTCACGTGCTGTCTCCTTCTGTTTTCTAAGGCTGCTACTCAACTTCTACTCTAAATTATTTCTGTGCTACAGCTCAGTGTTATCCCATAGCTTCACTTTATTCCAGAGGCAGGTCAATTTCTGCCACAACAGTAATTCTAAATGTACATTTTCAAATAAATAACAATGAAAAAAAACCAAACCAAATATGTTTGTAAAGTATTTGCATTCAGAGCAGGAAACTATCTTCTTCATTATGCAAACAAAATCTTGGACCCTCATTTCTCCTGGAATTAGAATATTTCAGTCTCAATTCCAGTAGTACATTTGGTTTATCTCTATAGTTTAGCTATGCAATAAAATCTGAGCCTTAAGCCGATTATCTAAGTCTAGTGTAAACATTCAAGATATTCAATTTCATTTGTTCTGCCTAGGCAGAAAAGAAAACCTCAAAACTTACTAGGAATGAAAGAAAAGATAACAAAATTTACGTACCTCTTAAAAAATATATGTTATTGAAACAAGATATGTCTCTTTTGTCTTTCATTCTAAACAGTTTATGTTCCCACCATAAACCATGTCCCCTGACTCCATCCTGTAATCTTCTATCATTGTCTAGATAACATCTACCAAAAAAACTGCTAAAGACAAAGAATAAACATGCAATCATTCCTAATGATAAGAATAGCACGTGATAAGTACACAAAGGTTAAACAAACAAAACCCTAAAACCAAAACCCACCTGGAGCCATTTTCTTTCATCAAGAGCCTTCCCAGGACTGTCATACATCAGAAAAAGCACAGGAATCAAAACCATAAGAAAAATCAGAAGCTGCTCAGGCCATCCTCATTTCATTTACATGGGACCTTTCTCCAAGTACTAAAATATGTAGAACATAGTTGGGTGGTTGTTTTGGTTGATTTTTTATTTTTATTTTGTGTTAGGGGTTTTTTTTAAATATTAAAATCAAATTTTCCATACAAAGCTATAGAGTAGCTGGGTTAATAATCCTTTCTTGTCACCCGGCATATAGATTTCTGTCAAGGGCACATGGATGGGTTTTGTGAAGTTATAGGACTGGTGTTCAGATTAATGGTTCCTGTCTGTCTGTCACCTGGAATGGACACTTTCAATAAATGCTTGAAGCATGACTATAATTGGCTCTTTCTGGTTTTAGTTATTTTGCAAATATTTTATTGGCAACTCTTTGTAAATGAAATTGCTTAACTGTGATTCAAGGTAAATGGAAACCATTCAGATCTAATGGGAAAATAAGTGTTCTCAAGAGAAGAAAAACTCTTGATTTGAAGTTGAGTCCACAGATGAATCAGTTTACTTGCCTTTAACAGATTTTTCCCCCCAGGTTCTCTGCTTCTAGCATTTAACCATTCCTGTTAGAAGAAACTTTGAGAAGCAAAGGTCATTCTGCGCACTGCTGACCCAACCCTTGCACATGGGATGTTGATACTGATACCTGAAGTCTGCATTGTGATATGGTTATGATGTTGTCTGGTCCAGCACTGGAACAGTGCTGGATTCAGACAGAAACCTTCCACAACACCGTGATACCCTTCAGTTACTACTCAGCTGCATCGGCTGTGAGTCAGTGACCGGAAAGGAAAATGCTTCAAGCCCATGTCCAATTGCATGAGTTTCCAGCCTTCCAGAACTGTTAGCACTCACCTTTAGAGACAGCAGATTAGGCTTACTTTTAGTGCCTTACCATCTGGCACTGCATCACTTAATGGGTGAGCTTTCCATTCTACTTTGATCAAAATAAAATAAAAAATAAAGCTCATCACAAACATTGTGCTGTACACACACCACCCAAAAAACTGATTGAAAACCACACTTGGTGCATTTGTTGCATGAACAATTTGGTGTCTGAGGAAGAAGTTATGTTTCACACATTTTGCCAGTAAAAGTCACTGAAGTAATAGGAAGATGCACATTTAATCAAAATCTAAGAAGTTATAATTACGACAGAAAGCAATTACTTTAGAAAATGGTAATTCCTTTCCTCCATAGTATTATCATCTAAAATCTTATTTATTCATGACTAGCCTATGGTAAGCTCAGCATACATTCTGATGACTCTAGAAAGCAGTATTATTATACAGTAAAAATAATTTAAATCAATACTTACTAAATGACAAAATACAGGTCTTTGACAGTACCTCCCTAGAGTATGTGAAAACTACTTTTTCTATTTATCGCCTCCTTTTCAAAGTAGTGTATTTTTGTGTTGATAACTAGCTGTAATTATTGGATCAGCTGTACTGTTGATCAAAGTATCTAGAATATACCACAATAATATTCCAGAATTGTACAGGGTTAAATGAAACCAGGGCACAATTATGATACCAGACCAGGTGTGGTTTTATTTCTCCTTGCTTTCAGAGTAATTTTAAAAAACTGCTATAACTACTATCTTTGCTGAGTGGTAATGACTTCTCTTAGCAAAAACTGCTGATTTACTTTTTTAAACCTATTTTTAAGTGTATGTTCACATGAAAATGTGATTTTCCTCCAGAGAATAATTTTCAGAGAGGCGCAGAGAGAGGAGTTGGCTGATAGCAAGAAGGACTTTGTTATCTGCCCAAGTGAAAAAAAACCAACTTTAAAGATGTTCAGCATGCACAGTTTTATGGGAGATGGTCTTTGTTTACTCTGTTTTCAAAAAAAGTGCGTGATATACAGTGATTCTGTATGTGTAAGAGCTTGATGCTGCCAAGACACAGATTCTGAGAGGTTGTTTATCCAAACTCACTTATTTCATGCAATGTTCAAACTGTATGCAAGCAAAACACAGGAAACAATAAAACGATGAAATATTCCATTATTCACTGCATAGAAGTAAGAATTTTCTAGACATATATTGTGTCTGACAAGAACCAGAACAAAGTCTGCTTTGCTGTCCCCTATAAGCAGTTTCTCACTACCAGATGAAAGGCAGACCTCAGCTTTAATGCACCACAGGAGACAGGAACCTCATTTTGTAGAAGCCCAGCAGGGTCAAACTCACAAAGATCATGTAGATTCATAGGACAGACCAGAACACACAGAGAGATGGAACGTCCGGACCCAGATAAATGGCACTGCAGCTCTGTGTTCCGACAGGAAGTTGAACAAGGGATGTTGGGTGGAAACAGAACACAACAGCATCATCAAGTGTTTGTCTTAAATTACTAACTTGTGAAAAATCTGCAGACTGGCACATCTTCAGTGGGATTTATTTACTGGACAAAGCCCAAAAATATGACTCAAGACCAAGCAAATGTCAAACTACCAAGCTCCTTTACTTCTTGGGATAGGCAATGTGTTGTAAAGAACATAAAACTATAGAATCTCCTGAGCTGGAAGGGACCCACAAGGATCACTGAGTCCAACTCCTGGCCTTGCACAGACACCCCAACAATCCCACCCTGTGCCTGAGAGCCTTGTCCAAACGCTCCTGGAGCTCTGGCAGCCTCGGGGCCATGACCATTCCCTGGGGAGCCTGCTCAGTGCCTGACCACCCTCTGGCGGGGAGAACCTTCTCTTAATATCCAACGTAAATTTCCCCTGGCACACCTCCAGTCATTCCCTTGGGTGCTGTTGCTGGCCATCAGAGAGCAGAGGTCAGTACCTGCCCCTCTGCTTCCTGTCATGAGGAAGCTGCAACCAACAATGAAGTCTCCCCTCAGCCTCCTCTTCCCCAGGCTGAAAACACCAAGTGCCCTCGAAAGGCTTCCCCTCTGGACCCTTCACCAGCCTTCATAGCCTCCTTTGGAAAATCTCAATGTATCTCTTTTATATTGTGGTGCCCAAAACTGCACATGGTACTCGAGGTTGCACCAAACAAAACGTTTGCTCTAAGTCAGTCCCCTATGACTCATTGGAGGCTAAAGAATTACAGTTTCTCAGGGCAAAGAGCATCATGGTGAATTGGAACTGACCTCCTCGTGTGATGAGTTGTCTTCAGAGGCCATGACCATTTACCAAACACCAGGCATTTAGAGAGAGTAAAATATCCTGCTCAATGCACTCCATCAGTTTTTGCTTTTAATGTATCTCCTGCAAGGAAGCAGAACATTGTTTTGATAGTGTTCATCTTTTACATGCTACAGAAGGAAAAACTTGAAAAACTGTCCCTCTTCGAAAGCAAAAGGAAACAAGAGAGCTTGTAGTGATACAGTTCCTTGATACAATTCCTTCCTGAGAGCATCCTCTCATCCATTACTCTCCATCAGTCTACACTCTGTCTCTCTAATCTTTTTGTCTTGATAAAACCCACTTGTCATAAAAATATATTTGAAAAATGAACTAGCATTCAAATATATTTAAAATTTAAATAGAGCAACACACTCAGATTGCAAATACTCAGTATTAAGACAGTGATATTATATAACCACAATTTATTACAAATTATGTTTTGTATGTTGCACAAAATACAACACAAGTACTACACTTTGTGTAGCCGTGTACAACTGGTGTAAGGGGAAACAAAAAGGTCATAGGCACTTTGGAGACTACTTTACTGTCCCTTAATCTTCTGCCACTGTAATAGTTTGCAGGCTTTTTTACTCATCTCAAAGTGGATTCATATCTGAGTTTTGAAAAGAATCCCATCTTACATGTGACATGAAACTATAGTGCTGTTTGAACAGCTGGCCTCTCCCTCCCTCACAATCAGTGATTTGGCTACAGTTTGGTTCATTTCATAACACACCTGTGTTACTGCTAATAACTTTCAAGAACATCAGATGTGTGTAGGAATTGTCCAACACATTAACCAAGAGCGTCTCTACACAGTTATTTTCACAACAGGCTGTACTTCAGGACAAATTCCCAATATCCTAACTCAGAGAAGACATCTTCTAAAATAATTTGTTTTAATCATGGCAGTGACAGTCATTCTTGGAAATGAACCACCTCGTGTTACCTCCAGGTAACCTTATGCATCCAAACTTTTAATCACTTTTGCACTGGATAATTGTGCCTGTTGTAAGTTAATTGGCAATTATACCTAATGACACAGCACCTTAAGAATAAAACATTCTTGTTTTCATTGACTGATATTTGTTAGTAATTTGAGTTTCTGAGAGTTTCTGGCATTCTGTAATATATTTTATAAATGCTGATTAGTAATAATCACACAGGGAGTACTGTGGATCATAGGAACCGAAAGGGAGAAGTTGTGTCTCCCTGCCCCAGGGGAAATGCTTGTCTGCTTCTGCCTTTCCTGGCAGATATTCTAGTCGCTCTAGACACGGCTCAGTGGCCTCTCATGAGAAAGGCTTCGAACTTCTCTGATCAGTTTGTCTAGTATCCATGACATTAAAACATTTTTCCTAATTCACAATTAACATTTCTTTACTCCACAGCCATGGGAAAGACATTACACCTTGCTACTTTACAACAGCCTGTTACACACTTGAAAGTGCTACATACTTGGTGTTTTAAATTGAACACTGCAAGTTATTCCTTGTAGTAAGACTGTAGGAATCAGTCGTTCCCATTTCTTTTCTACAGAGTGGTTACTAATTGCCATACCATGGCTGAAAGCTATGCTGTAGTAGAGAGACTGCTGAGACTACTCCACTGTGATATTTGTTGGGTTTTGGTTGGGGTTTTTGTTTTGTTTTTTAAATATTATTATTCGCTATAACATACATAGCTATATGATACCTATGTAAACTATTTTACTTGGTGAGGTAAACCTAGTTTGAAGTCAGCCAGGGCCACAGTTTATGGCAGGTCAGAATACAGACAGCACGAGCACTGGGCTAAGTGCCATCCCCTGTGTTGGGGTATTGCATTTGACTGTGGTTTGATATTTATCTGTCCTTGGAGCCAATAAGCAGCTCTCTGTCAAAGGTTCAGTGTGCAGCACTGGCACATCTCACGCTGACTGAAGGGGAGCATTAGCCTGATTGGGTTGCTGTGTGCAATGCTATCAACCTCACCAGAGCCTGTCTGTGACAACTGGTGTCCTGGTCAAACAGGGATATAAGCTGCAGTGACCCCATCTCTCTGGCTTTGTGTGGCAGTCACACAGTATTTTGTAAAACTGATGCCTCTGTATCAGCAATATATTGTTGTGGAATTCAACTTTTTCATTATTATTATGATGATGATGATGAAAAAGAAATCTTATTGCCTTCTCATGCCTCACACTATGGCAGACGTCACACTGCCACAATAAAACAATGATAAGAAACTGAGATGCAGTCTAAATGACAATGACATTAGAGCTGGCCTACAGCTTTTTACTATTTTTGATGGAAACAAAGATCTGTTCAAAAAGACAGGCTTCCATAACTCAGAGCAGAAGTAACAAGAGCTTATAATTCTTGAAATATAGCACAACAACCCAGTGAGAAGCACTAGCACAAAAACTCAGCCCAAGATGAACAGGTCACCTGTTGTCACTAAAACCAAAAAGTTGGTAACCTAATGACTTAACAAGCAACATGCTTCCTGAATTTTTAAGACCTACACAAATTATTAAGCATTAAATTTCCGTAATTTTCCAGGTTTATCATCTGTAAGATGATGTAACAAAGAGATAAGAGCTGTCCAAAAGGTAGAGATACCACCATGTACTTTGTGTGAATATTAAGTCTTGCAAGTTAATGTTGTTCTGCTGAAAAAGCACTTGGTTTTGAATAGACCTGCCAAGGTTTTACACTCCAGTTGAAAAGCTGAGCTCTCTTTTAAAGGATTTGCCAAACTTTCAAGTGAATTTTAGTCAACAGTTTTATAAAAGGCATCTGAACCCTGAAAAGCAAATTTATTTGGATGTACTCAACAGAGCCTCAAGTGAACCATTAAATTTTGTTCATTAGACTCACTGACATAATTTAGAACACTTCATCCAGATAAATTTTATGTCAAGCACAGTTTGATTTGTCCCCATGTGAAAAGTCCAGTCAGCAGAAGTTCAAATGGGATTTAACAGAATGAGTAAAGTACTTTAATGATGGCTAGCAAGAAAACCAATAAAACCTTCAGCAAGTGTATTTCTTAACCTAAGAAAGAGATCCCTATGCATCAGTAGGAAAACAGATATTCCTCTTTTCAGCTTGCACTGATACATTAACCATTCAAACCTTTAATGAGCTTTCAGGGAGGATCCTGTTTCCCATTAAAACAAAGCTTAAAGCCACCTTAGAACTTTGCTTCAGTGGGTTGCTTATGTCCCTCAATAAACCAGAAAGAGGGAAACACCAGAAGGGTCGTGGCTAATCCAATGAAAAGCCTGTTTTTCTGCTCCTCATATCTGAGGAGGGGGATCTTTGTAGACTTAAGCTCAGGGTTCCTCAGCAACATAAGCAGAATTTAATTTTTGTTGTTGTTGCGAGATTGTCCATGCTTTGAAGAAGACAAAAATTCAGTTTTGCAGAAATTGCAGAATTGAGCCTACAGAATAATAGAATACGTGGATCAGGAGGCTGCTAGGAGACAGTGAGGGTTGAGAAAGGTTAAGAGGATTCCAAAATGCTTTTTGTGGAAAGGAGCATTTCCCCTTTCTTGCACACCCACTCAATTCAACAGGACCATTTTTGCTCTGCTTTCTCTGTTCTCTGTGCGGGTCCCACACAGTTAGTGTGTGGCTCCCCAGTTCCAGAAACTTTACCACCCTGCTATGGTGCCTTTACGGACTGTCTCATACATGTGGGGGCTTTATGCATATTTTATGAACTGAGAAATCATCTATGTTTTGGATGTACCGCTTGATCCTTAATTCTGTCTTGTCATTTCTAGGTTCTGCTGGAACTCCAATAGACCTACCAGCAGAGGGATGGAGATGTTCAAAAGTAAGTATCTTGATCACTGGAGGGAATATACTACTGCTTTTCTTTTTTTTTTTATCCCCAGGAAAATATTAACTAACACTGTCCAAATTATTTGGAAAAGATTTGCAGTCCGCTCTTCCGGGGCTCACACATTGCACAAAGACAAGGAATGTGACATTTTTTCATTGCCTGTTCTCAGTGATAAACAGTGAAAAGTGGGGACAGAAGCCACAGGCAGAGTGGAATATTTACTTTCCCAGACAGATAGAACTCCCAAGTGAAACACAGAATGCTCTAAAATTATTTTAGAAAGCTCTCTTATCTCTTGTCCTCTGTCATTGTATTGAAAGCACTGACAGCTTTAATAATTTTGGCCAAACCTTATCTTTTCCTACGCACTCCTTTTCCCATGTGCTCTGAAGAGCGGTCAGGCAAGTTCTGGGGAACTTTTATTAAAACTTCATTAAATCATACAAGTGTTTGTGATGACCACTTCACTAAGCAGCTTGGGCCTTGGAGCGTCTGTGCAGATGCTCAGGCTGGAGGGCACTGCCTGAGACTGGTTCAGTACCCAGCAGTTTAACACAATTTTAGCTTTTAGAGAAGTCTGACAGTGCTGCAAGGAGTGGGGCTCTAGGATGCATTCTTGGGAAGAGGCCATTTAACCTGCCTTAATTGCTGAGGCTGACCATGCTGCTTTACTTCTTCTCCCCAGAAATTCCATGCCAGACCTCAGAAGTAATACTTAGTAGAACTGCCTGCTATAAAACTAATACATTTCTGTGAAGAGCTTCCCTTTAGGGAAGTACAGGTTTCTGTGCAACAAGAATGCTTGAGAGAAAGGAAACACATTTAACATGTGCGCTTTCTTATCATATCAGTCCATAATATTTCCATATCTTACATATGCTTTAATAGTAAAACTAAAAAAATCAAAAAGATAAAAGTGAACACCTGTGAATTCTCCCAACTTAAAACCACTTGAAAAACCAAAAGCAATTTTCGGGAAAGGTTAAGACTATCTAAAGACACTTCTAGTGGAAATGTTGAGCTTCTTAATCCTCAAGACCAGTTTGAGATAAAGAAATATGGTCAAAAGACAGACTTTACCCTGATTTTGAAGCCTGAAAATTCTGTAGGCTTCATCTGAATACATGCAAGACACAACTTAGTCAGCTCCCACTTGAGATGCAGAAAAAGTTTGCATGTCTTGAGTCATGATCATACACACAATTCTGTCTGCACTTTGAAAAGTAATTTTTGTGCTCTCATTCAGAGTCGTATTTCAAGTCTGGCAAGAAAATGAACATTTCACTCTTCATTTTACTCCTCCAGGGTCTAACTAGTCTGGAATTCTTTAACAGTCAGGTATCCAGAGATTAATTAAGAAGAGAAAACATTCTTCCATACTGAATCCAAAACAGAAACACAAACAAAAACACAAACCCCTCTTTCTAAAAAAATATAGTTTGAAGCACAGTAATGTTTTCTACACCATCAGCCAGTTGGAATCAGTGGAATTCTTTCCTCTCCATTTGCTGTGAGTCTCCACATTCCCAGGCAGGCAGACAACAGACTTGGCTGTCTCAGAAATAAGCACTGTGCATTTGAGCCTCAATATTCCCCTTTTTTCAACCTGCTGCCAAATTTCAGACCACAAACTAAATGTAAATCTCTCAGTATAGCAACTCTTTTGAGAAGAATGGGCAGTACAAAATATTTACGCATTCCGTACCAAAACAAAAAAAATTGATACTGTCTCAGTTTTTTTCTCCCCAGTAGAAACATAAAACAAAGTCTAAGTCTATACACCTTGGAGGTCCAGCAGAAATCTGTGTTAGCAGGCAATATGAAACAAAAGACAGTACTGATAATTGGAGCACTGTACTCCCTTAAATACACAATTGATTGAGATTCTTGGACATCTTCAATTAAACAAACGTGTAGAAAACAGTGGCCTCACTATTAGCATCATATAGCAATTACTGCACACTTTATGGAGAAAATTATTTGGTTTACAATAAAATCCAGAAATTTATGTACGTAAAGGTAAGGATATGACCTCTTGTTTTTCTCTCTCCAAGTCAGAATGGAAACAGGGATTAAAAGGCAAAAATACTTAGAAAAGGGACATGAAAAAGGGAAAGGTTTATCTGTTTGATGGGTAGATCTTTACACTAAACCAAATTATTCCACTGTACCCAGAGGTCACCTGCATGTTTACCTTTTCTCACGAGAGTGCAAAAAAAGTAAAAATGAAAATAAAATATAATTTCCAATTCTAAGTGTGGTATACAATCCTCGGAGTTTAATTGACAGTGAGAAGGCCAAGCATACAATAGCTTTAAAAATTACCCTACATTTACACATACATAGAGCATTGTGTGTTTCAAGTATCCAAAGAAACTCTAGGTTAAATATAAAATAAAAAGAGTGCTTCATGAGTGTAAGACTTGTACTAATTGCTGTAGATAGGAAGACAGTAGACCCAGGAGGCAGTAACTGGATTTAATCCATTACACAGTTTTATAGACCTTTTCTCTCCAAGGTGTCTGACACTGGACAAACTGTAAGAGTATATAACCCAAGAGTCTGCTGCAATGTAAAGCTTATATTCCTATAAAAAATTACTTTGAAATTATCTTGATACTTGACTTCTTCCTATCAACTACTCATCCTTGTTAAAATGAAAGAAAACTATTTTGCATTGCATTTTAATAGAAAATTATACCTGTGGACATACTAACATCCCAGAATCACCACAAATTATGTAACTTCTGCCATCTGGTACAAGCCCATCATAAGCACATGTGAAATGAAGGATAATAATAATAATACACTAACACTGGAACAAACTGAAGAACCACAAATCTTTGGGACAATTAAGGCTGTTCAAAAGAGATTCTGAAATTTTTCAAAAATATTTCTGTTCAATTAGATCAGTATGGAATTTTTTGGTCGGTAGGTAACTCACCCAAAGTGTTTCTCCAGCAGAGTGAAACCAAAAAAACGCACACTGATCTAAAAACCACATTAAATTAGAGCTACTGTGTCATGAAGACATGAATAAAGCATATTTAAATAACAACGTACAATAATAGGAAGTATAGATTACAAGGAAGGAAGAAACATTTGGCTAATTTTTAGGTTGTCACTTTTTTTCCAGTTCCCCTCAAGGAGCTCTTGGTCTGCAGTTCTTTTTTCCATAGAAATCCCTACAAATCTTTTTTCCATACAAATCCCTATTTTTTCCAGTCATCTCCATAACTTCTCTTCACAGCATTGCTATAACACAGCTTGTACTTCTGCTGAAGTCTTGGGGTGACATCGTGGACCTTGAAGTCCATAAACATTTCAACAAAAAAATTACTGTGGTCCAGATTTCAGATTTTACAGAGACAACTCTTCCGCACTTGGAAGAGCTTTTATTTACTCAATCCATACTTTTATTAGTTTTTACTTCTACAAAGTCCGCCAAAGGTCAGTTAACACTATCAGAATTATTTTAGTTCTATTACGCACATCCTTTATTAGCCAAGAGATATGAAAATATCCTTAGAGAGGCCATCCTAAATAAGACTCAAAGAGCCTTGAAATGCGTGCTGTTTATTGTTACTTAGCAAACAAAGTATAGCAGGAAGATGAAATTAAGTCTTGAAAATAAGAAAATTATCTTTTACATCTCCTTCTCCTCCATTCAGTATTTTTTTTCTGAAAGAACAACACAAATATTCTAATCCAACCCAAAATTCCAGGGTCCAGCTGAGTGAATCACTGTGTAACTGACACACAACTCTCTACCTACACGTAAACCCTCATCAAACAACACAAGGATAGCTGTGACAAACCTGCTGCAAAAATTACCATCAAGTAACATTTTACACCTGAGTTGTAAACATCACAAGGAACAGGAATAAAAATTAAAATGCTAATAAATCTTCAACAATAATGATAAGAAAATGAGCCTATAATTATTTCTGGCACTCACAATGCATTTTTAATACACTTCTATGTGGTAAGCTTCATCAATTATTACTTAGATTAAGAAAAACAAACCAAATTATCTCTTAATCTAACATCATATACAACTGTAAGGACTCTGAAGTTTAGACTCATTCAGAACTTGTGACTTTCCATCATTTTATCAGACTTTAACTCCCAAATTCTCACCTCACCTGCTACAACACTGGACCTGAGCCCTGAACAAAAACAAGCCAGAGAAACTTGGACAAGAATTTAATGAAACAATATTTTAAATATTTCAGAATAATTTGAATAAGTACTAGTCATCTTAATAGCACAATTTATAAATGCTCACCAGGAGCAGACACTTTCTCATGATAAATTCTTCTATTTGAATTCAGTAATGAATTAATTTTTAATAAGGTAATGATCTTGTTAGCATTAAAGGTGACTTCCCCTTTCCTTTCACATTAAAAAAATCAGGCCAAAATGCTCAAAGTGGTTAACTTCTAGGTGCTAGGTATAAAAAAAGATGATTTTGCACACATTCTAAAGCATGGCTGACACACCAAGAAAATAAAGCAAATGTATCATTTAATAGTGCAAATACATTTCAACTCAGCAGAATGAGTTACCTTAGAAATTTATTTCAGCTGAGAAACAAATCTTAGCTTTTGTATTAAGTTCAAGATACAGTTACTTTTTAAGGCATTTTTGTAACTGTGGTTTAGTATTTTATAGTTTTTGAAACATTTTTAATAGTCTACATTTTAAAGGTTTCATAAATACATTGCCATATTTGTGATAATATATTTAAATACTAAACCAATTTATTATACATTTATATTACTAATTTTTCCTCATGGCCTAAATTATTGCGTATAATGTTTATGCTGGTATGTTAATACAACAATAACATTTTCTTTCAGTTTTTTAGTCTACCTTTTCTGAATAGTACTAATTAAAAAACCTAAACTCATAAATTAATGAAAATCTAGATTGATTAAGGAATTTTGTTGAGAACAGCAAGGAAATTCTCTCTCTACAAAATGGAGAAGACTGAAGCATTTCAGTGTGTGGCAAGAACCAGAAGAAGTGGTAATCACACAAGGGTGGTTGACTGTTACCACTGTGTAGCATAGCTTGCGATATATTTCAAAAACATTCCCTCTGAATGGAGAAATTAATTCATGAACATTTCCTCATAAATTGATGAGCAAATAATTTATTTGCTCATAAATTGATAGAAGTACACTCAAGTAGTGTAATGTATAACAAGCAATCCAGACTGAAGTATTTTAGAAATATGGATGAATTCTTATTTCCCATTATTTGAGGAAAAAATAGGGATGTATGGAGAGCAGAGCTTGTCTCAGCTGAGAGACAAGTTTAGGAGAAAAACACTCTGGAATGAGGGTTCCTCTTTAAAAAAAGGGTTCTAACAATCTCTTTCCACCAATAAGAAATGAACACTAGTAGATAAAAGTGAAAAGAACCCAACCATTTATTGACCAACAGAATGCCCACACGACACAGTAGAAGGTAAACAAATGCTAAATATTGAACTGTCAGACCTTACTCCCCCCCCCACACACACACATTGGAACAAAAGCCCAAAATGCCAGGAAAAGAAAAAAAAACCAACAGTGATTTGCACATAGTGGGAGCGAATGGCTGGGTTTTCAGGGGGAGGGGGCTTTGAGAAAGCCAACGAAGAGCCCCAAGGCTCCCACCTCCCCCAGACTCACCTTACAGCTACAGCAACAATTTTTGGGCATAAAACAGACGATCAGGGAATAGACTAATCATCATAAAATCACCCCAAGACAGAGCTTTAAAGCATTTTCATGGGCCCTTCATTTAGAAGAGAGTAAAATATCACTGGGAGAACTTTGGGATGTCAAATTTTAGAGATATACAGGTATTGAATTTATTAGCCTACACGTAAATAACTCAAGAAGTATTCACACACATTTTTAAATACCTTTTGAATTATACATATGTGCATACAAAAAGTGTGTGCATACAGAATGTGGAGGCTTTCTGACCTTTGTCACATTATTATATACACGTAGATCTTTAGCAAATATAGACAATTAAGCTAAGTCTCAAGGGAAGAAAGCATTGCAAATTGAACTGACATTGGCAGAATAATAAAATGTCTATTTCTATTTTGAGCCTTTTTCCTTTCAAAAACCATTGCAGATACTAGTGAAAATGTAGGTGCTGTATTTGAGCATGTACAGTTCTCAGTCTGAACAAATAAAAATACGGAAAAAGCGGGAAGCAACGACACACACAAACTGGGTTTTATAAACTTCCTAGGATTTAATTTTCTAAGTTGATCCTAAATTAAATTGCCACATGTGGAATGTTGCCCCAGGTTCCTTGGCTGAGAATTGCGGTGGTTTAGCACTCCTGTCATCCAGGAGGGAATGTGACCTCAGGCTCCAGCCCAAATGGGTTTTGTTCTGCAGATGTACACAGATGGCCCTGCTCAAGAGCCCTTGTACCAAACAACTGACTTTTTAAAGACATGCTGTTGCTCCCAGATGTAACTGCACTTCTGCCAGATTCACAGTTTCATCATTGTCATGATAAAGAAAAATGCTGAATCAGTGCTTCTAAGTGGACGACTGATAGGTCTGAGCTATTTTATTTATTATGAATGGCTAAATTTATTGCGGTTTCTTGTTTGCTTTTTATTAGTTATGTATTATTTTCTCCATTTTTAAAATAAATTTTATGGTGTTAGTCTTGCTTTTACAGTCAACCCCGTGAGTTACATGGCATTTTACTGCCTTCAGACTTATCTTTCATAGCACTTGGACTTTTCCTCCTGGTAAGTTATGCAAAAAATGTTTAGAGAAGTATAGAGTTATTTAATGATGCTTCCTATATAATAAAAGTACATGTTATTGGTATTGTCTATGTTCACCATTATTGATATTGTCTATGTTCACCATTATAGTATGTTTAAACTTTTATTAATATTTATTCAATTAAAAAATGTATTCAGTGGGAAAAAACATGTGAACCAAATAGGTAACATACATGGTCATATAAGCTTTATGGCCTTTTTTCTACCAGTCTCTCAACCCATTGCTTAGACCTCAAGGAAATTAAGCTTTGATTTGTAAATATGTTAGTGTATACATAATAAATTAACCTTAGGCATTTATTTGGAGCTGAGAGCTAACATTTAAAAAAATTCATTTCATACAAAAGAAAAATCCTTTGTAAATGTGAATGGGACATGGCAACCGTACTTGTGACAGGAAACAACAGCATGAGCATTAAATTAACGCACAGCACTTGCTGAATTCTAACTTGTTAAACTGTCATGTTTCATTTGAAGGCAGTAGAGCAAGGAGCAATGGAAGCAGCTCAGGATCTGACCTGGTAGGTAAGTACAGAAAACCCCTGCCCTTATAAAGTGAATTGAGAAAATGCTTATGGTTCCCACCACAGAGCTTGTGGAGCTAAACCCAAAGTCTCATCTGTCAGTCTGGTCAATGGATTTTTTTTTTTTTTTTAGTTCATGGATGAAAAAAATCTTCTTTTTATCTCAACTTTCTTTGAATAATGAGATATTTGCAAATTATCAGGAAAGAGCAGCTCTTGTTTGCTTATCCCATACCCTGTTACATCTTCCTCTTCAGTGTTTTACCTCATGTTTCAAATTGACAAAAAGTGAAATTCAATGATGAGAAAGTGCAAAAGAAGAACAAATGTTTGAACAAAGTGATAAATGCTGGAGAAATAGAAATTTGGACATTTAAATGTATGTCAAGCTTTCCATCCCTGCTATACAGCATAAATAACATGGGAGGATGTGGCTTTGCTACTTGAGAAGACATACATCAAAATATTTTGACACATTCAATAAGCTGTTGAACACAACTAAAATGCTAAAGAAATAGATGAGCTGTAAGGAGGAGATATGCCAACATGTCAGGAGAGATGAACTGGATTATGTAAGAAAGGGACAACCCCTTTTTTCTCTTTTGTTTCTGTGAAGAAGCAGCAGACCCAGTATAAATGTGAGATAATGGAAGTTTAATTTCACAAACCGAAGCCCTTCTCTAAAGCAGGACAGAGACACCCCTTCCTCCTATCAACAAAACCATAACAATGCTGGAGAAAAATTTTTTTTTTCTGAAGGACAAAGAAGTGTATCTATTGGGCCAGATGTAGCAATCTGCATATATATTACACTGCGTAACTTCAACTGTACACTTTGTTTCTATATCTCATTTACACATTTCATCTTCCAGAAGGACAAATACTAGCATTGCTTTTATGTCAGATCCTGTTTTCCTCTCAAAGCACTAGTTTCTAAATATATATATACACACTTACAGAAAAGGGAAACTTCGAGCAGAGCTGCTTCATTAAAGTAGTGAGTGATTTACCTATTCTGCTTCAAATGTCATTACTATTCCTTTTGTAATATCAACTATCATACAGCACATTTTACCTGTATTCATTTTTCATTTTTTTACCAGGTTAATGCCTTTCAGATGCCTTTAAAGACATACATAACAATTTCTTTTAAAGACTGCCTCCTTCGCTTTGAAGCACTGTGAAGGAACTGCAGTTTGACTTGTCAAGAAACAATACTGTTTCTTAACAATTTGCAGAAAAATGTTTATTCCAACACAAAAAGCACACAGCTATAACTCATCTTCTGCCAGAAAGAGTGCTATACGAATATGTTTTCTTAGATTAAAGCAAGAGAAGCTGGATGAGAAAACTGGCAGAATGAAAGCAGAAAATAACAACCACAGTGAAAGATGAAATCTCTGCTGTGTTGATCTGGATGCACTCCACAGTGACTTCAGTGTGCTCAGAGTTTCAGTCATCTGGCAAGGCTGAACTCTTCAGTTCTCAGTGTCAGGAGCAATGACAGCTGGGGAGCTAATACTGTGGTACTCCAGTTGTGTCACTTGCCTTCCTCTCTTTATATCCAACAAGCTCTCTCGTTTCTGTTGGATTGTCTTAATCCAAGGGCAGCTTTTGCCGGCATCTTCTCATCTGGCACAAATCTATAACTTTCTAATCAAGGCTCCCATCTCTTCCAGGCCTCCTTTTCCAGCCAGCATTGCCTGCCTTGTAAATCAATTATACACTCAGTTCCCAATCAGGACCTCTGTTCCCAGCTTGCCTTCTGTGCCTCACCTTATTGGAACCATCCATCTAGGCTAAATCTCCACCCTTGCACCACTACTGCCCACCTGCTGAATTAATCCTAGATCCATGCTACTTCAATTTAATAATAGGAAACATATCTAAGTCCCATTTGCATCAATGTAAATGCTTTTAAATTGCCTGGTTAAATCACAGGAGAGATTGGATAAATAGAGCTCTGAAGATGGGGTAAAAGTTAAAGGAGGAAGAAAAATCTCTCTTTGAGATGAAGCAAGCCCCTGACAGCCATTTCAGATTAAATATAACCATCAGGAAATTGATTTGGGGGTAAATGTGAAAGTATTGAAACAATATTGAAACACTTCAGTGTAGAGTAACAAAAAAGTGGCAAACAAGGCACTAGTTCGTGTCAGAATAGGAAAGAATGACTAATTCAATGTATCAATATAATGAAAGGCACCCTTTATAAACCTGAAATATCCAGGAAAACACGAACTAATGTGTTACAGGAAGATACTGACTTACAGGACCAGAAAACTGGAGAGTTTTTGAACGGTGAAGTATTCTGAACTGGAGAAGTATTGCATAGTTAAAAAAGCAGATGCTTACAAAGAATGTACTGGATATGGATTGACAAAGATTGTCATAGCTTGAGTAGGTTTTTAGTACATCAATAAAACACACCAATTAAAATCATATCATAAGAAATAATACTAAATAGAAAAATACATCATGTAACACAGAAGAATTGATCATATATTTATAGAAGGAGTCGTTGCCAAATTTCTTTGCCCTCAAGCTGCCCCATCGCTACACAGACCATGTGCTGGCTCTTCCTGAGAACACGCATTGCTTGTCATCTTCGCTGATTAATGGAAATTACAGTGACAAATCCTGAATCCAAACCCTACCTAAAGGTGACATGTAATCAATATATTTGCATTCCCTCACAAGCAAGGATAAGGAGGAATATGATACCCTGAACTTATACAAGAATAAATAATCTTGGCTATAAATATAAGAGTTATCCATCACTCCTACTTATTTTCCCTGGCAGCTGCCTGGCAGCAATTTTTCAAGCTGGAACCAGGATCCTGGACATGGTGCACTGCTGGGATTGCAGGAAGAATGTGAACGGGTGTCAGGTTATAAATTGCTGCTCTAGTCCCGTATGGCACATAATCCTCCTGCAAGGCCAAACAAGGAACCACTGGATTTCACATGGTGGTTTTATGTGGCAACAGAATCAGCAAGTTTGAAACAAGCAGTTCCTAGAGACACAAAGCGAAGCAAACTCAGCAGAAGGGAGCTCTAATATAACTCTCTGATTGCAGCCTGCTACTCAATTCCGAGTTCATCTTTGCCTCAAAATTGCCACTAAAGCTGAAATAACCAACAACAAGGACCTTTTTAGTACTGCTGCAACTTGAACCATATAACTCATACAAAAAAAAATCCACTACCCCACTCGGTATGACTAATGGAGCCACTGCATCTTCTGCTTGTAATAAGGGGCAAAAATTGACATGAGGAACTATTGAAGATCAGGCCTCTGTGCTTGAAGAAACATTGAGGCAAACATTCTTGCAAGCATCATCAGCAGGGAAGAGAGGATCTCTGATTTCAAAGTTGGGTGAGCATCATCTGTAGCTCGTCGTTAGCACTGCTAGCAAGGCTGTGAGCAGCACTCACTGTGCCATCCCTCAGCCGTGGCACATCCATCTCCCACTAAGCCATATGGAAGAGACAATGGAGCATGAAGATCTCTGAGCCTGAAAGGGATTATGAGACTTGCTGATTATATGCACTGCACTTTCTAAAAAATATGTATTCCCACTTTTTTAAAAGAGACTTTCCACCCAATAATCCCTGACACTGAGATAGAACACAAAACTGTAGAAATTGCTATATACTTCTATCCCAATTTAATGCACAAAGTTGCTTTAAAAATATAGGATACACATGAAAGGGAAATTGACACATCTGACTATACCAGGAATTCCTTCCCTCACTCAATCCCGATCAACATAATTAAACACCACTAAAGTGATTCAGGACTCAAGCCTGCACTTTTAAAGTCATTCTTCATTATGAATTGACAACAAATTTTTTTACCCCTTGAGAGTGTCAATAAGTGATATAAAAATTGAGCACAGAACATCCCAGAGATACTAACTTGATAGCAACAAATGTCACCTCTCTATGTCTCCCAGCAACACCTGCAACTTCTGACACAACTGCTCAGCCAGTTTCATTTCAATAGTCACAGGTGTGGGGGTACCCAGGTTATCTTTGGCAAGATGGAAATCCTCAATCCATTTCTCAAATGTTAACTAAAAGACCAGGATTTCTGTCCATTGATCTACTTCAATTTCACAGGGACATATTAAAAATGCTTCTTAAAAAAATGCCAAAACACATGCGTCCCATTACAGTGATGAGCAAGAACATCTTATTGCCTGTTTCCTGTCACTCGGGCAACACTTCCAACCTCACTGAAGGTTGCTAGGAGAAACCAAATATTTGGACAAAACTTGCAAACATTAAGTGCAAAGAGAAGCAACAACAAACTTAAATTTGCTTTTCCACGGTATGAATTTTATGGCTATCATAGGACTAGAACAAATCACAAGGTGCAGATTTAATTGATTTCTAAAAATGCATTTCACTGCTTTCTAGCAGAAAACCATTTTTAGTTGGTCAGCGTAAGAAGGGCATTGTCAACACAGCTGTCCCCAGCGTGCTGTAAAGGGTCTGTAATTTTTTTGTTTTCAATTGAAAATATTCTTAACACATCAAACTGAAACAGCATCCTGAAACTGCTGCTGGCACAGATGTTCAGTGGGAATTTGAATAATAAATGTGAGTAGGAACTCATACGAGTGAGTCCAAGTCTAAAATCAAGTGTTGACCAGAAATTCCAGTGGGTCTCAGCATTCCCCTGTGACTGAGGTAGTTTGAAGCATTGTAATAGATGTCTTTTATTCATACTGGTAGTTAATCTTTAACTTCCCTTGAGAAGGATGATGTCTGGAACTGCCTCTATTAGAGCATGTGACAGTAACCAGCTGGAATGTCTGAGGGATTACTGAACATGCACAGAGGTCCTCCCAGCCTGTAACAAATGGTGTATTATCCCTTTGGCAATCTTACACATTTATACGGTCTACCTCTAACATTTAAAATGTTCACAAGCTTGAATAAATAATCTGTTGTCAAAACCAGAAAAAAATAATAGAAAATTTATAGCTTAGTGGGAGAACTGGGGTCCTTTGCTAGAACTGAAGCAACTATATATTTTTCTTGATTTCTGAAGTCTTTTTTGAGAGCTGAATGATCTTGACAAATACCTGACGAAATAATTCAATGTATTTTCTTTATGCAATATATACATTTACTGGCTCTTATTTCTGAAGAGTGCATTAGATATAGCTACATTTCTCAAATAATTAATCACCATTTTTGTCAGTCAGATGTAGCTCAGTTCAGGTTTAAATGGTGATTACTTTCCCTCGACTGCTGCTCTTTTAAAATTATTTATAAGATTGAGGACATTTCTATTAAAAGATTTGATGTTTCCATGTAAATTTTCTAAACATGAAATAGTTTACTGATCATTGTTCAACACTTTTCAGTGACCAAATACAGCAGAGAAAAGCTATTACAAAAAGCAATGCTGTACTTCTCCTCTAATTCCGGTTAATAAACAGGTGGCATGATGGGAAACTGCTGATCTGCTGATGGCACTGAAGGATTTAAATACAATAAATCTGCTTTTACTGGATAGAAAGCTGCATTCCAAAACTACATTTTTCAAAAGAGGAAAGACTAGGGAAACTGGAGATTTTGCATTACATGGGATACCAGGGAAAAAAAACCCTCAAACTGTTGGGGTTTTTTCAAATTTTTCTCAGGTCCTTTTGTATGTTCTCAAATTGAGAATGCAATTTGATTTAGCAATGATACAGACTAAAATTTTTTAACACAAGGGGAAGAGCTCCACATGCTTCTTTGCTGGATGTGACCAGAAAAGGCAACTGAGAGCTCCAGCTTTCTTTTGGGCTTGCAGCTTCCACACATGCAGTGATTCTGCTTTCAGCGGGAAAAGATACTACAATTTTTTCACTCTTTTGGCCAGTACTTAATAATCTGTTTTTTCCTCAAGTTGCTGAAATGTCCCTTAATTAAGTTAATTTGAAACTTGCCTAGCTGACATGAGGTATTAACACCACTGCACCTGTAGAAACTGCATATGCTGATTAGATACTCGAAGCTGTGATGGACCGTCCCCTCACACTAAACAAAGACACAAAGTGTGCCAGAGCTTGTTTATGTACCTTTAGAGAGGTCTGCACAAACATAGGGCTTTGGACAAATGTACACTGATGCAGTCTGGTGTTCACAGAGTGGGATTTAAAGAAAGATTGCAGGATCACTTCCAAACTAAACTTGCAGCTTATTACCTGATTTCTTCAGAGCCATTTAGATTTGTTTGCCTATTGATCTTGGTGGCTGGGCCTGGGATCTCCCCAGACAGAAGAGGAAGGGAAAATCATTTTCAGAAGAAATAGCACTGAATATCAAAGTCAATAAGGATTTCTAAAAATAAAACCCATCTTAAAAACTCACCTTTCCCAAGAACCATTCTCTGTCTTAGCCATATTTCTATTTAAGTAGGTGCTTAATAAATATCTTCCTCCTGGCTTTTCGGCTGCAATATCAACAATCTAACAAGGGCTGAGAATTTCATTTAAACACCATTACCAGAATCCTTTATTGTTAATTAAAATTTTACTTTAATACATCTTTAGATTAAAAATGCCTTCTTTTTTCATCTTATGTTGGCCTGACTTCTCTTTTGTCTATCCCCAACTCCACCACCAGGATGGCTTAAAAACATTAGAGTCCAAGGTTGATCTCCTAATGAGTCTTTGCTTCCACAGCTTCATTGGCAAGCAGTTATCTTTGTGCCGTAAAGCTTTGTTCCAAACAGAATGATTATTCTTCAGTCTGAGCATGGAAATCAAGAAAATGTGCACCTTTAACAGGGAGGAAACAAGTATACATTTCGAACTGAAGAGCCCTAAATTCATCCTGTGTTCAGACTGACAGCTCCTTATCAGAATGCAGTTATTTGGAGAATATAAAAATCCATCTGAGCTACTGCAAGTCCTTCCACCACTGTTCCCTTTCACTTATTTGCTCATGTTTTGGGGGTTTTTGTGTAACTGTCTTTAGATATAATTAGTCACAAAATAAATAGAAATATTTCCTTAATAATAACTAAAATAGCTTAACGCACAGTACAGAACTCTTTCCTACTAGAAAATATTATTCAAGGACCTATGTATCCATTTTTTATATGAGAGATTGTGTCATTTAATACAGAGTGCTCAGAAAATTAAAATACCTTCACTGCCATTCGGTTTAAAGAGAAGCACATCAAGATTCCTTTGCACTGAGAAGCGCAAGTTTGCTATCAGGACACTTCCTATAGAAAATAAATTACAGTTGTTTTCTTAAACTTTCCATCACTTGAAAACCTAAGTTGCCTTCATATTGTCTACAAAGCTTAAACATTGTGTTTACCTGAAAGCAACATGTACTCTCATGTCTTTTTTATATACAGTAATTTTATTATGGGAATTTATTGTCAAAGGAAATTGAACAAGGCAATTTAAAGGCTCTCAGAGGAATAATAAGCAGTAGTCAACCCTGGTGGATGAAGCACTTATTTCCTATTTATTTTTCTATTATGTGTTCATATCAGAAATATGCCTATAAATGATCAAGTAGGAAACAACCTCAATCTCCAGGATAAAATGACAAAAATATTTTTCACAGAGAACCACAGACCTACTAATAGGTTTTTTGGTAAGGCAATCAAAGTAGACTTGAATCTGTACAATTAAAGAAAGCATCTATTTAAAAAATAGAAGAAAACAGTGGGATATCTGAAAAAAATAATGACTATGTAGATGATGTTCAAAGGTAGGATATCTTAAATAATTTTTGGGGGAAAAAAAAAGGGAGAAAAAGATTACATCAAAAGAAGGCACAGAGAACACATTTGAGGTGAAAAAAAAAAAAAAGAAAGACCTGATTTGTTCCTTAGAAGTGGTGTCTGCAACTGTAAATTAAGGAGAAATTACTTACAACTGGAATTATAACCATGCTCCCCCTTCAGAATTTGAGAAATACAAGGACCAGGGTGCAAAAAAGCCAAGTTACTGAAACAAAGTACTAGTTTGTGAATATAATGAAGTAATACAATAAAGTAAAACTGTGGAAACAATGAACAACATCACTAACAATATTCAAAAACAAGTTGTGCATTCCTTTAGTGTTAAGGTGGGGAAAACAAAACCAAGCAATGCCATTTGAGAAGATATCAAACCTAAAACAAAGGTCTGCATTTGGCACACAAGTGAAAGAGCTAACAAGACTATATATTCTAGATTTCCTAGGAAAGAAAGGGATAGAAAAGGAAATGTTATTGATGGCAAAAGGAACTAAAGAAAAAAAAGGATTTTTTTTGTAGGTGTCAAGAGAAAAGCAGAATTTTAAAGTTAATCAAAAATTGCTAAGGGCTAAACTTCAGAGGTATTGCACATGGATCAGGAAAGATGGCACTGAAGCTTTAACACCCTCAGAAAAATAAATACAAATGTGCAAATGAGGAGGTCAGAGATCAGTAAATTTGATGTGTTTTATGAAATCTGTTTTTAGACATCGATGGGCAGAAATATGATTTCATGCATTAGGCAGTGGAGAAGTTATTATCTAAAACAACAAGAATTGCAGCAAACCCTCCAAAACTGCATGTATTTGTTACAGTAGTTGCTAAGGAAATACACAGAAATGTTGAACTGGACTTATACACCATTAAAAAAAAACAAATCAAAACACCAAACTGAAGTATTTATTCCACCATCTGTTCCATACAAAGCAAAAGTTATGAAAATTTCAAGAGGTTTTCAAGAATAAAGAAGAGCAAAAGGATTGTTAATTAAAACCAGCAGGGGATGATCTCCTCATTCTCTGAATCTCCTTTGATCTTCCTTAGAAAGTGGCCAAATGTCTAGAGACACAAACACCTGGAGTGAAGTCAAAGAGGCCACAGCAGTTTATTCATGTCTCTGCCACAAGCCCCTTCAGGTATATTCCACTTGTCCTTTCTGATAGATTTCCAAAAAAATAAATAGAATGGAAAAATTATTCTTTGTGATACATTCAGGTAACTTTCCAAGACTTCAAAAAGGGTCTCAGGATCATTTTAATTCTGAAACAGATAAATAGGTGCTTCCACAAAATCCACTGTTTAGAGCCCCTTCAATCTTATGATTTCAGAGGACAGCACAAAAGAGAAGTCAGTGAAAATGCTCTGAAACGTTCCATCAAGATGGAAGGAACTGTGAAGGCTCTGAGTGATTTCAGGTTCTGCTTAAAGAAAGGGAAAGCAACACCTAGAGTACATTTTCGAACTTTTGTTTTCCAGCATAACAGCCTATTTTCTCTTTATTTCTATTTTCAATTACTCCAAAAAGGTTTGCTCAGCTGTTGTAAACACTGCAGCTTTCAGTGTTTAATTGTTTGATATAGACAGTCAGTGGAAAAGCAACTGAAGCACTGTTGAAATAAAACACAGCTCTCAGAAACCATATTGATATGGCCACATAACTCATGCTGCATACTCAGTGCATGCCATGGCAATTATCTTGCAAAAGGCCAGGGCAAGGTGCATAAAAACTTTTGGGGGGTTTTTGCTAAGTCTGCATGTTTTACATTTTACAGCTTGAGCCTGTGTAGAGCTGCAACACAAGTCGTGTGTTTATTTGTAGCAAGTTAATATGTAAGTGGAGCTCCCAATAACCACTTGCTTAATTCCAATATTATTTCTGTAGAAGTACAGGTTTCATCATAGAAAAAAGTTACATGAAGAAAGCTTAATACTTCATTCTGGTTTTTTTAATTTTCATTTCTTTCTGTGCTACAGTGATCCCAGAATGTAATTAATGGTAGAATATGGTCAGGTAATTGCAAGCAGTTCAGAGCACTTTAGGAAGTTACTGCCCTCGACAGCTCATTCTGTGCAGACCTGTCATCCACTACAAGGCAAAATGAAATGATTTTGCATATGTTTCTTTCAAGGAGGGACTTCTGGATACATCCTCTGTAGCCACAAGCTGAAGATTCAAAATATTTCCTCCATTTTCCAGTCTTTAAGCACAATACATTCCATATGGAGACATAAGCACATCATTACAATATTATTAATACTAAGTCCAATCCCATAATAATTATTTGTTCCCACAGAAGTTGTGGCAGGCACAAAGACCAAACCACTTAACTCAGTGACATAGAACAAGCGCTGTGTTTCTGCCAGGAACATCGCCCCCTCTGCTCTCTCTGCTGGTAAAAGTACCAGCTGTAGAAGAGTCAGAGACTTGCTGCTAAGCAATGACTTCCCATTAGTGTGACTGACAAGTTTTCTTAGCTTTTCTCTTCCACAGAAGCATCTACTTCAGCTTAACAACACAGTAAGACTGTTACAGAAAGCATATCCAGAATTCCATGGTTATCCAGTATTTGTGAGTCTCCCTTCTCTGAGCTGCTAAAGATGCTAAAAGTGTTACTGTTACAGAACTCCTGCTTGATTACAAACTGCATTTGATCTGAGAAACCGAACCCTGATTGCAAATCAAACATTTGATCTGAGAAATCAGACATTCAGTTACACACTCAGCTGGCTCTTTTCGAAGTGCTTTAAAAGGGTGGCCCAGTGGAGACAGGGGGAGTAAGGCATTAAGAGACACAATATTGAGAGGAGAAGGAAGCACTGCGCGAATTGAAGAACACTTTTTCAAGAAATTGTGGTCTTTTTGCTCCCTCTCATGTTGCTAGAGAAAAATTTCCTTGAAAAGGCATAGGCTGACATGCCTCTGGTATTGGTAAGGCCCAGAAGGGTAAGGTCTGTTGCAGGAACTCCAGACTTCCATCTAAACATGGCACAGATCTGTTTCTGAATAAATAGCAAATCTCTGCTTCCCTCTCCTACATTCATTTCTGAGTAGAACTCAAGAATTATTAATGGTGATATCTTAAAATAAAACATGACACTTCTCCAAAGCACATGTGACAACTCTAAAATCATCCAAGTCTCTCCCTGCTGAGAAGAGCAGCTTTTGAACAGCCATCTAAAAGATCTTTACCATGATCATTGTCCTGCGCAGGCAGGAACTTAAAATTCTGTGTTAATGTTTGAGCTGAAATTATATTAAATTAAGATTAATTTTGAGGTATTAAATATGTATGAATAAAACAGCAAGGAGATCAAGGAATGCATGCAATTTACTGGGTTTGACTCTTGCTTCACTTAACATTATAGCAGTTACTGCAATCAAATTATTTATTTACTCAAGAGAATCCTGTTCCCCGTTACACTGGATTCCAGCCACTCCAAATCTAATGAACAATGGGCATATTTTGGTGAGAGGTTTTATTTTAACTCCTTTTTTTTTTCCTGCTCCAAATGTTATTTCCAAAGGTTCCTATTCAAGTTACTAGATGATGCTATAGTTTTCAACGTTACTGTATTTGGCCTATAATTTATACAAACTTATCTGATATTTTGTTTCTCAGACAAGCTTTTAAGTAAGCCAGGTGTGGGACCATCCTTCAGTGACATGTGCTCTCAAGGGCATTAATTACATTAAATAGTAAACCAGATCTCTTTGAAAGATGAAATGGGGGTTTTGATGATACATGATTAAAAAAATAAAATGTACATTTATTTGGCTTTTTTCTGAGGAAAATAGTTACAGTTCTATAAAAAAGTAACATTTTTTTAGAGATGCACTTGTTTTCTCATGGGGTTTTTTTGTTGTTGGTTGGGGTTTTTTTGTGAGAAGGATGGATGAAAGCTACTCAGCTTTTGTCTGTGTTGAGTTCTGGTTAAGACTTTCCAAGCAATGGAAAATAATTCAACTCCACATTTTCTGGGCAAGGTGAAGAAAAGTGCTGTTTACTTGCTCTCTATTAAGAATGTCTTCCATCGTTACAAAATTATGTCTCAGTATATCCAAAGCTCCTGCTTATGTCTGGAGCTCATTGAGAACAGTGCTGAACACAGAGTGCCCATCTCAGAACATTACTTTCCACACACATTACACATGGATTAAGACTCAGTCTTATTTCAGTGTCTCCTTCAGCCAAAGGTTTTGTAAACACACTTGGTAAACCTGTTCATCTTGTATCTCAAATTCTTTCAACAATCTGGCCACCTTTGTCCAAGTTATTAATGACAGAAACTTTCAGACATGCCCGACACAACAGGATTTTCTACCATTTCTATATTGTTTTTCCCTGCATCTGTTCCAAAGCTTATGGCCCCAATTACTGCTTCTGTTTTTGCAGCTTCACTGTGGATTCAGAGAGAATCAGGATGTTAGAGAACAACAAAAACCCATGTGTAACAGCCCTCAAAGTTAATTTCACACTGTTATCACTCATCCTCTGACCACTGCAAACCTCCTTCCTCCTGGGAGGGAAACTGCGGTCAGGAAAACAAGAGTCCACACGGTAACTTCTCTTAGAGTCTACCCCCGTCTCTTTGAAAAGTCTGTCTGCTAAATTTTTAAAAATGCTTTTTTTTAAATAGGATACAGAAGAAGCTGTTCACATTCAAACCCTGCTGATTTAAAGGTTACTATCAAGTAGAAACACAAAGCATGAACCAGCACTGATTTTAAAAATATACTAAAAAGTTCCTTTCAAAGAAAATTAAGTTCCATTTACAGTGAGCATCACAAAACCATAATCACTTTATTTTTTCTCATGCCCACATTCATCAGTGTTTCTTCCCTCTCCTACATGACTGAAAAATACCGGAAAGTTGGGGCAGGAAAATTCAAGATTAAGCCAACTAAGCCTCAGACTGGTCCTTCAAATGACACTTTAGGTTGTGCTTTGGTTCTGGTGAGATTCTTACCTAAATCAGGACTGCAGAATGGGATCTGAAATAGAGCACAGTGACTGATAATTGGTGTGGTGGAGATTAGAGAGAAGAAAGTTCTCCAGCAAACATTATTGTTTCACTTCCTTACAATTACCACCTTATTCAAGAATTTGGTGTTATTTTTGGTAACTGGGTTTTCTGTTGTTAATGGAGTCATAGCAGAAATTAAAGCTCATTGATGATAGCGTCTGACTGGTTGCCCCAGTGAGAAAAAGCAAACCTCTCCAAGTGCCAAAGCCCTGGAACTGGACCTACCTCTGAATCTCGTGGAGTGCAGTAGGGCTTGATCCAGCTCTTTGCACCACCTGCCTCCCAGCCTAGTTGAGGAAGTCCACAAAAAAGAGGAGACTTACGAAATCTCTCTCATTCCCCTCATGCTCAAAAGCTGAATGCCCCAAAGTGGGCCTAGAGCCCAAAGTTTACACTGTGCTCACTGTTCACAACTACACTAACAGCCAATGTAGGAGAGCCAATTTATTCTTTAATAAAGAATGTTAGTGCTTAGCAAAATTTGGGTTTAAAAACTTGTGTCCCACTAACGTGCAAAATTCTGGCTTCTGTTACACTGTACCAACCAACCCATTGCACCAATGTTACACTATAGTTACAGCACACCATAGGACTTAGACTGGGTAACGCTACAAAAAGCTAAGACTCAGCCTTGAGAAGTACACAACTCCTTGTCTAACTTTATTTTTATTACCAGAGCCACTGATGTTAATGGGGATAACTCCTGTGGTTAGCTAGGCATGTATTAAAGTGCTTTGTCCAGAGGTCACACTATGCCAGGGTGCATTCGAAAAAAGGTTATAATATGTGCGTGTGTGCATCTCAGTAGTCATGAAGAAGGGAAATAATCTGTAGTCAGTAAATACAGTGAGTGAATTAAACCATTTCTGCACACAATACACCATTACACCTCTTCACTTTCTGAGGGAATATCCATTCCCTAAGTTTAGTGTCGCTGTTGTGCCGGGGATGGCGAGAAAACGACATAGATGCGATCCAGGAAGAAACTGAATTATTTATTAATTTTCAGACTCATTTATATATCTTAGTGCGCTTGAATAGCATAAGGTTATTGGTCCTTGACCATCCGCCTCCCATAATGATTGGTTAAACTCTACAACACCCATTTCAAAATATTTCTTCAGTCAGTATCACAACAATACTGCATAACATCTTGCACCTGCAAGATAAAGGGATTGGTTTACAAAACCTCTAACGGTTTTCGGCCAGCATCCACATGAAAGCAAGGACTTTCACACAGACCCTGGCAGAAAGCTGGAAAATCTCTCAGCGACCAAGCCTTCAGCATCCACAGTTTAGCACCCTCCGGTGTCACTAGAGCAGCGAGGCAGATTCACCCGAGCCCTCACCTGCCAGCACTCCCTCATAGCTGGACTCATCACTGTGCTCCAGTGACAGCTCTTCCATGGGACACGCTGCCTGTTCCATAACAGTGCAAGCACTGCATATTCAAACTGACTCCTTGTTCCCCTTTATCCCTTCTCACTGCTCCCCCAATCCTCATGCAGCCTCTCTGTTCCTGCACCCCCGCTGTGCCAGGTGCCCGTCACCATTCCAGCCACAGAGCAGGAATTGTGCTAAGCAGAGAGCCGCCACACAGCTCCCTGAACTCTGAGCAAGCCCTTTTTCCAGGAGGAGGGGCAAAGAAACCCAGGTCAAAGTGAGCACCGCTGCAGGTGTGCTCAGCACAAAGAGCTCCAAATTACACCGTGGAGGCTGTGCCAGCCCCACTGATTCCAGCAGCAGCTGTAACCCCCCGATCTATTACATGAGTAAATCCAGCATCTCAAGATCTGTATCAGTTACTGGAATCCTTAGACTCCAGAATTTCCCACATTCCCAGAGACTGGTGGCCAGAGTTTCTTGTTACAGAACCAAAAGCTGAGCCAGCATTGCCTCGCATGGAGCAGGCATATTACACATTTCTTGGATCCAATTTAGAACTGGTTTTAACAACCACCACAATTACTTTAATGTCTCATATTCCACAATCTACAGATGTACCACACACAGAACCCTAGGGTCCAAGGCTGTAAAGCCAAGGGAATTACAATGGCTAAATTGCTTTAGATTTCTTCTGAAACTGTCAGAGAGGAGCAGTGTTACCGTCAGTTTGCTGCTCACTTTAACTGGTCTGCACTGTCACTTAAACAAGTCTTACATTTACAATTTAATAAATAACAAAATACAATACTAAGTGAATTGCTGTAAAGATACCAATTTTATTACAGTGAAGTACTAAGATGCCAGCCTGCTATGTTAATCAATATGGTTGCCTTGGTTGCACAAAGATAATTAAATTTTAATTGAAATTCACTAAGAGTAAGATTACCTATAAATATTTCAACAAAGAGGACAAAAAGAGAATGTTAATATTTTATTTATCATGGATAACACTTTTAAAACACCTTACAAAAAACAAAACAAAAAGAAAAAAATGAAAACTGGATACAACTTTTTAAAGGAGTAATAACAAATGTATGAATCTAAAATTCTTTGCCTAGATACTCAGTTTTTACTTCATGCTCAGTAAGACTTTTTTGCTTATTGCTATAGATGACTTTTTTGACCAATGAGTCCAAACTGAAAACAGGAGGACATGACCTCTCATTATTAAGGTCTGTTTCAGGCAGACATGTGGTTCTTATAAGAACAAGATGGAAACAGAACTTAGAAGCATAAAACAGGTTCTTTTTCTCTTTCACTTAAAGAAGAATAGATTTATTCCACCTATATTAATGTAAAACATGGGATTTGGACTACACTAGTTGCCCTGGAAAATCACCCTAGAAGATCACCCTGAAAGTGGGTGTAGAGCGCCCAATTCCCCAGCAAATACCAGTGCCACTATCAGAGAGACACAAGGTCTCTGAAAGAAACCACCAAGAGACTCCAAAATTTAGGCTGGACACTGCATCTGGGTCTCCATCTGACCAGGCCAAATTCCCCCTTGGATTGCCATGAAACAATGGTTCATAGCCACAAGAGTCATTGCTAAAAGCCTGTTCTTCCAAATTCAGTGTAGCCGTTGCTACCTGGTGCTGTTCCTGTCACTGTGAGTACCTGACAGCAACGTTCTGGGGAGCAAGAACACACAAAACACAAGGGGGAAGACGTGTCCACTTTCATAATGTTTAGGATCAAATTCCACACTTGGGTAGCTTGACTGACTTCAATGGGTATGTGTAACACTAAAGGCTTTGTTTAGTAATTTTTTGAGGTAATGACCTTGGGTGTGAGACTGTAGCTAGAGAAAAGAGTATCAGTTTTAAGTGATGTTCCCATTAACACAATTTTTACATGAAGCAGTAGGCAAAGCACTCTCGAATGCAATTTCTGTCACAGCACTACCTGTATCTGGAATTATATACACCCATCCAAATCTCACACTCGGCTTGGAAAATTTACCCTCAATGGTTCATAGTGAGAAGAAACTACTAATTATACCTGTTACTCCAGTTCATCCAAAAGTTACCAATGGAAGGTAGATTTTAAATCACTTACACTAAGGGTCCTTTGGTCTGAGAAAGAAGTGCTGGATTCTGTTACAACTATGCCAACTGATTCTCAGAAATGCTAATCGAAAAAATATTGCCAGTTGCAAAAAGATCAAAATAGCTCTCAATAATGTTTTAAAACATTGACTGGCTTTGAAATCATAAAAGGAAAATAGAACCCTACTCCAGAGTTCATGTGGTAAGAAACAATACGGTAGAGCAAATTATCGTGGTACACATCTGGGATACACCATCCCTGGAAGGCCAGGAACAGATGTTTGACGTTTGCAACAGTAACTGCTATTCCCATACCAGTACCTGGTGCAATCATGCCTGGCCTGATAATGTACTTCATGTGCTTCATGCTGCATACGCCAAATAAAGCAATAGAGAATGAGCAAAACAAGAGACAGAAGGAAGGAAATGAAACAACAGCAGCTCCACTGTCTCTTTTCCTCCTGGGGTTTGCTTTCACAACCCTTCTGCCTTGAAGCTGCAGCAGAGCAGCAGGAGTACGGCCCTGGAGAGAGTTCTAGTCCTGTCCTCGGCACCAGGCACTGCCACAGTGGGAACATGAGCCACATTCAGGTGAACGCACTCCCACATCCAGGGAAAGGTCCCCCTTCGCAGTCACTGGGCCATGGCACTGGAGTGCCCTGCATCTTAAGACACAAATATTTTGCATTAAGCACTTGGAGAACATCTCATTAAGTACATCCCAATTTCTGCAGGACATGGGCAGAAGCAGATGTCATTTCCTTTACAGCAGCAAAGGTTTCTTGAAAATAAAAAAAATTCAAAAAATCAGAGCTACATAACACTGTTTAAGAGACTAAAAAATGGCTGCAGAAAAGACCTAACAGGATGTATTACACTTCAGGAATCTTTCCTAAGGTACATTTAAATCCTTTATACTGAAGTGTTAGGTAAAATGTCTTATTTCCAACATTTGGATATCTGATCAGCGTCTGTTTGGAATTAAAGGAATGAAAGGGGTGGGTGTGTGTGTGAATGACAATTATCAGCTGGGAAACCCTGGAAAGCAGATTTCAGCACATTACATATAATTCAAGGAAAACTGTAATACATGGATTGAAAAGTTTATGGCTGCTTTTCAGAAATCAGATTATAAACATTGCACTGGGTTTTATTTTCCTTGTTGATTCTGTGCTGTTGCAGAATCCATTACATGATATTTTTGGAGGTGTTAATGGATACCAGCAACAAAAACCCACTCCTACCTATAGCAATTTTATCTTATCCATATGGAAGGTAGCCAGTTTATTTCAAGATAATGTTCATAAAATGTGCCAAATGAAAGCCACGGAAAACACAAAGAAAACATACAATTCAGTGAGCAGAAAATCCAGCTAAAATAAGAAGCTGAATATTAATAAAGAATTCAAAGGTGTTTGGTCAATTTTCAGCAATTTTAGACTTTAAAATCCATGCATGCAACCAAGCACCCCTTCCAACCCAACAATGCTTCTTTTTTTTTTTTACTGAGACTGCATAAAACAATATTTCCTTCAGATTTTTACATATTTGTATTTAAATTTAGAATGCTTTATTAATTTCATCCTTAAATTGATACTGTTAATGTATTTCAGATTTATGTTATTGATTTTGCAGCAAGAAGAAAAAAATCTATTAAGTACTATTTAAGTACTATTAAAAAGAAAAAAGGCAGGTTTAAAAGCTGTCAAGGATATTGAAATGACCAAAACACTTGAGCCCCTTTTAACCAGTTCAATTTCCAGGAACTAAAGATTCTCTGCAAGAAAACCACAACCAAATTCTGCAAGAAAACTTAAAGTTTCTTCTGAATTGATGATCACTTAAATTATTTACTTGTTTCAAATATTTAACAGAGTATTTGACAATATCCTTGCCAAAAGAAACTTAAAAAAGTAATATATAATTTTAAAATTTTTCCAACAGTTCACTGAAAATCTTTTTCCATTTCTTTCCCCAAGTCCCTAGACCATAAAATTACTATATCACAAAGAAACCTTAAGGAGTGCTGTCCATTCATTTCTTTTGGTCTTGTTACATCCAAGCTGTACACTAGGATAAGGATTATTGCATCCCTTGAATATGCATTTCCACTAATACTTTTGCCTGACTTGTTACATCTGAAGAGCTAGAGTATTTTAATTTATTATCATACTAATTACATCTAGGGTATTAGTCCCTAAGTTCTTCAGTTCTAGGATAATTCTAAATTGTGCTAAGTCTCCCATTTGAGCAATTCCTGTAGGGAGCATTATCTCTAAATTCTAGCCCATGCAGACGTGATGGGCACATGTTTAATTAACTAAGTTGCAAACTCTTCCAGTATATAATATTCACATCTCTAGTAGCTTAGTAGGTAGCTTTATCCCCGCTGCAATCTATTCCTTAATTATAAAGTCATATTTAGAAGTATCCCTAATATATAGAATATGACAGTCTAAAAATCAAATTATACAGCAGCATTATGGTAAAGGAGAATGCACGGGTTTTAACATAAATATTTTCCATATTTATACAGGAAATGCCAAAATACATAAAAAAACTCCAGAATAAACAGATTCTCAGGTGAAGTTCCTGGCCAAACTGTGAGATACCAGAAGCAAATAAGTACTTGCCAGTGCAGTTTATCAATAGTATCAGATTTAAAGGAATTGAAATCTTTGTATTCGAAAGTACCTAAGTCTGCCTGAAATTAGGTGGGGTTTTTGAAAAGCAAACCATTTTTTGCCTAGTAAATGAAGAAATACTGAGAAATCTGTTAATAATTTTAATAAATGTTAAACATTTATGTTAATAAATGTATGAGTAAAAGGATGCAAAGGAACCTTGACAAACAGATATGAACCAGGTGTCTGTTATTTGTTAGACTTCCTTTGTTGATTGTACGGGGTTTAAGGAACTTAAAGCAAATTACTTGCTTTGATCTCTATCGCTTGCTTCAAAAATTTCAGGGAAACCTAAACAAGAGTTTTTCCTCTGTGATTTTCAAATAATTAGACTATTGTTCCAGTAAACAGAAAAATGTCTGTCTTCATTCTCTTTGGCACTTCCTGTTGATCTGTGTCAACTTCCTAGTGACACCTAACGACGACTCCACTCACAGGGAACATTTGGATTTTCATCAGTCTAGTTCATCAGTCTTTTGAGTAATTATTGCATTCTCTAAGCCAGGTTGCCTCAATACAATTGCTTCATGCTTCTACTTCCATACGTAGAAAACCAGAAAATTTGAAACTTTTATAAAAATAGGACCTAAGAAAAATATTTAGAGCTTTATCACAACTTGGGTAAAACTGATCAGAATAAAATTTAGATTTAATCCAGATTAACTAGCCAACTAGGATTGTCAACAAAAAATTACTATGCATATCAGATGGAAATACAACATGATTTTCATTGCCTAAAATCTAAACAGAAGTGCCCCAGGATTGCCATGGACTCAGGTACGAGGACAGAGTTCCTAACACACATCATGTACTTCACGTACTCTGCTAGCACTATCTAATGTGTCACCGAAATTGTGATCTTCCTGAATTTTAGCGTATTACTCAAGCTTTCTGTTACAATCTTATTGCTCACTAAAGCCTTAAAGCACTCTAAAGCCCTTGATCGTTGTAATTCACCTGAAGCTCAGCCTTTCTTTCAAAATTAGCTGACTTATTAGACAGCAAGGCAACCTTTGATAAGAAAATGTATGAAGTTCAATACAGAAATGCAAAATAGATTTCAAACGAATTATTTCTGTCTCTTGTGAGTTAATATTGTATATGATTTATTTTAAAGCTGGCAAAGGCAGAATTTCATCTGCATTTTTAAACTAATTTTCTTCTGAATAACAATATCTGGCCCTGGCAGCTGAGAGAACTGTCATTTTTAGCTCACTCCACCTGGCAAAGCCGATGACAATCTCTCTTTTGCAGGTAAGCTGCTTGTCAGTTCTACTGTCAAGACACTCTGAGATGCTTACACAGGGAAACAATTATTAATGAATCATTTGAAAAGAAAATTGTTTCTTTTTTGTCCCTCTCTGCTGAGCTCAGTGAGTTCTGTTCCTTTTACAGCACACCGAATATGGAACCAAAGAGCACAATAAGCCATTATGGGGAGAACCAGGAGCACCTTCAACAGCTGGGGATGCATTATGGATTGACATGACATACTGCTGCAAACAGTGCTTTAAACCAACATGTCTCTTATATCGGGTGTGAGTTACTTGAAATCGACCTTGAGCACACACAGACACAGCTTCTGTTGATGGCAACATTGGAGGGATGACAGCGCAGGCCAAGTTTTGGTGAGCAACGATTCACTGCTAACCACTGCAAACTAGCTACCAATGAGGTAAATTAGAAGTCATTCATGGTTTTTTGTTTGCAAGCTACACCCAACCTTAGCATAAGATTAATAAATCTTATTCTTTCCTTACTGAAAGCACACCGTGTTTAGATTCTAATTGCTGCGCACAAGGTAAAATGAACTCAGTTGTTCTACGTGTGTCACATGCCAAGAGAATAACTCTGCAGAAGAAAGGCAAAACCAGTCTGGCATATGTTTTCTGCATCCCACTGAAGTGCCATTTTCCCAGGCACTGCCTGAGGCAACAATCACCAACAAAGCTCTGTGCAAACATTGAAAATGAGAAAATCACAAATGAAAAATTAATGGTCACAGCCACTTTATCAACATCACACAGACTGACTAAGCAAGTTGACTTAGCAAACCTGACTTACATTACCTTCTCATTTTGCTCTGACCCAGCGGTTTAGGATTCACATCAAGGAACATTGATCAAAATAAAGAACTTGTTATTTTGTGACTAATATTTATTTGATCCATAAATTCACTTTTTTTTTTTAGAAGGCAGACATGGGAATTCCAAATGTTCTATAGGAAATGGCTTTTTCATACCCTCAAGTTTTTAAAATACCATAGCTGTCATGAATTTTGGTACACAAATGCTGGTTTCATCACCAAGACAATCACATAACTATTCCTTGCTGTCAAGTCCTAACTACCTGCACATATGGAAGTCATTATAAAGTCAGGTAAGTGCCTGACTACAGATACGTGGTTTTATTTCAGGTTTCTAAGTAATTATTGACTTAAGGTTTCCATCTTACAGTGATTTGTAGAGCCTGCTACAGATGTATTTTGTGCTAAGCTATGAAAGTTACTATTACTACCTTTTCACTAGTCCAGCTCATAGATGGGTAGCACAAATTGCACTGCTTTTGTGCATACACATTTTGCCACTATTTCAGAAATATCTGGAGGATTTGGTTATTTGGTTTAGTATTCGGAGGTTTTTTAAAACTAATTTACATATACAAAAAGAGGTAGGTCTAAAAATTTTAACTGGAAGTAATAAACACATTGAGAAGCACAAAACCATACGACTCTGAGAGATTTTATACAAATTGCAAGGATTAGATAAGGGAAACTGAACACAACTTTTAATCAATCCAATAATATTTTCAATTTTAAAATAGAAATGCCATTGAAATTACTTTCCAATTTATTTTGTTCAGCATTTCCTTGTACCTTCACTTTGTTATTATGAGAAAACAGGAGTTAATGGAGTTTCTACAGATGTTTTCTGTCTTAATTCCTTAACTCTAACTCCCTGCCATGCTCCCAGTGACACTCCTACCACTCAAGAGATGCTAAAATTATGACGCATCTGCATATGCATATTGATTATCTAAGTGGTTGCTTCTTAACAGAATTTATAATGGCTGAGACTTGCTTGTCTGGTCAGCAGTGGGAATGCTCATTTCCTCTGCACAGCTGCTGAAGGTCACAAAACTCATAGGAAACAACAATAGATTTTTTTTTCTCCCTAGTTAGATTTATTGACAGTAGTCAGTTGGTTTAAAAGTCATAATTAACACAGGTGGATTTAATTAGATATTCTTCAGTTTGTTAAAAAGAAATCAAATAAAAAATGCATTTCATTTTCCCAAACTTGCGAAGACCAAACTCTACCACACACCTGTAAACTGCAGAAACTTGTACCTCGAGTATTTTAAGAAGACGCACCAGTTTCACTATCAATGGAACTTCATGACAAGGAAATTAATGTAAGGAAAGGTTTCAAAATTCAGAATTGAAATATCCAGTACTCTTATAAATGAAAAATTCAGCAGCCTTTTTGGGTTTTGTATCCTACCCCTGTTGCAGAAAAGAGGAATCCTCTAAGCTTAACACAAAAAACTCAAAAACAAGTGTTTTCTTCAAACATCCCAAAATTATCACCTTTAAGATAACATCCACTTGATATTTAGTTTTTCCTCAACTCTTTGAAAATGCTAGCAAAATTTTATTAACATATATTGAATTTAATATATATATTAATTAAGAGAAGTTTCTTATTATGTTTTGTATTCAACCAAGCCAGAGTTGTAGGCTCCCTTAGGTACAATGTTAGGAACAGATGGTCATCTGCTCACCTCAAAAGAAAATTGGTGTTTTGATAATGAAATCTTGATCACCTGCCATCTGCCTGCTAATGATTAGGAGCAACAGGATCATTTGTCTGAGGAGAAGTGCATCTTGGACAACTTTGAGGGTTCTGTTGATCTTGGTTCACAAAGTAAATTAGACATCAGATATTAGAAAGGTTATCAGTGAATTCAAGGTCTTCTTTTCTTTTGTCAGGTTTTGACTTTTTTTGACTGAGATTCTAGCTGGAAATTATGTGTATATTAAGGTATTCCATTTTCTGAAACTACACGCATGTAACCCTCAAGCCACCATTTTGTAAAGTTTTGGCTTCCCAAAACAAAGACACAAGGTGAAACTTGAACTCTGCAACAATAACCAAAGTAATAAACTCTGTTGGTTTCCAAGCTACTATTTGCAAACTCCAAGTCCAGGAGAGGGAAAGTCCGTAGCTGACCCTTAGCCAGCCATGCATTTGCTGTGGAAGGGTGTGTCTCCCTGCCAGCTGTTTCTTTGAGGCAATTCCTGCTTGCAGTTGCTACAGTAAGGTTTTTATTGAACACAAAAATAGCCAACTACAGCATGTAACTTCACATAGAGAAAAGTTATTTCTCTCAGGGGAAAACAGAAGATGGTTCAAAAACAAAAGTCTTGCACCCACTGTGCCTATAAAGGGTAGGGCTTTTCCTCTGATCTTCCTTTGTACTTCAGTAGCTTTCAGACTGCCTGAGCTTAACAGATCAAGAAATTATTTCTGTGGATGTACAGGACATAATGTCTTCACTTCTGAGGCTAGCTAGCATAATATCATCCCCTGACACTCTATGAAGTCTCCTGCTCTCCTGCCTTGATCATCTTCCTGCTGCGTCCAGCTCTCTCCAAGTTAGCATCTTGCCCCTCTCCCTGCCCAAGGCTCAATGAAGCCCAGACATAGCACAGACAGACCATGGCAGATGAGCAGTTGTCCCCTTCATCCTTCTCCTGGGACATGGCTTTAACACAGCACATACAGGGCTGAAGGCAACCAAATTGTCAGGTTCTACCATCTGGCATATATCGCTCCTCCCCTCAGGAATCTGAGACGGATTCCCTTCAAATATGACGCAGTGCTCTGTCTGTGCCCTAAGGGGATGTTCCTGGACAGTCAGAAGCATCAGTACTTTTGCTTGTGTTTCTACTTACATGCCACATGTTTGACAAGAACAAATTTAACCTCATACATTTTGAATTATTTTTCTTCATGGTACCTTCTCACTTCAGAAGTATATCTATAATAGAAGGCTTCCCTTACAAACAAGACAGCAGTTTCTCAAGAGATTGCACAACTGCCACATGTTTCTTCTTTGCTGGATACAGAAAGGGATGCTTTTTCTGAAATACATGTTACAGGATGTAATACTTTTTTCTATTTCTCTAAATGCACCACAGAAGAGTCTGAGATATCTGTGGGTACAGCAGAAGACTTTTTGGTTTGGTTTGGTTTGGTTTTGGGTGTAAAGTCATGTGTCCATTTCACCTGACCTGACGTGGATTTTCCATATTGCAGTTCTAGAAATTTCTACAGTTTTAACATTTAGCAGATCTTATTTACAGTGCTATTTTTGTTTGCATCTTGGAAGCTGCATCAGTATAAATAACTGTATCTTTTTCTATTATTTTCCAGCAACACAGAAACTAAGGTTCATTAGCTTTTTTTAATCACCTCGTGCTATATTCCAAAGAGAAACAAGGTTTCTGTCCTCAAGTGTGGGAAACAGAGAAGTAAAAAACTCTGCAGGCAATAATGGATTTGATTTACAGCCCTGGAAAGAACTTGGGTTAATGTGATGAAAAGACATATAGACCCTAAGCAAGAAAATCACAAACCTATATTTCTATAGCTATAAATAAGAAAATGTACTGGGTAATAAGGTGGAGGGTTTTAAGTATAGTAATGTGATTTTACAGTTCAAGTTAAGAATTTAGATGTTATAACAGAAGTATATGAGTGTACGTGACCTAGCAAATAATTGGTTGAAAAATACGATGCATTGCAGTAAAAAGTACCAAAAGTGATAGGTTATCAAGTCAAAACAAAGTTTTGTGTTAATTGCTTATTAGACCAGAAAGTTATAAATTGCCATGTAACCTTGAAACTCGTGACTATCTTTTGTTATGGCAACTTATTGCTAAACCTCACAGCCTCTGAGACTGATGCCTTGTTTGTTGTTTTAGGCAATAAATCGTGTATAACCATGATAGTCCCATCTCTTTAATAAGAACTCTGACCAAAAGAGGCCTAGAAGTGGACACTCAAGGTCTGGGAAAATAGTTATTTGGCTACTCACTTCTGAATCAACTAATCAATATTCTCCACACAATCATCTCTAATAGTACTGATATTCTCCAATAAAGCCATTCTCCCACAGGAAGTAAAACTGGCAGCTATTTCTACCCTCTGTGGGTATTTATATTTTCTGAGAGCGTGCATACTGTTTCTTTTTCAGTGCCCTTCTTTGAACTCTTCCCACAAGCCTTGCTTTCCATAATCAAATGGTACACCAGTGCTTTCCTTCCATTCCTCCGGTCTTAAGTTGAGAATACATTTTGCCACGTGCCTTTTTTAGTGCAGAAGAAACACCCCTCTCCCAGTTCGCCAAATGCCATTCTGTGTATTGACTGAGTGACTTGGTTTGAGCAGCTTTAGGATTCAAACCTTCCCATTAAAGACTTTCTTTTTTTTCCCTCTTCAGGCTCTGTTCCTCTTGACTCATCCTATGTTTCCCAACAGATTTCACAATAGTGGACTGTTAGCTTGGTTACACAGAGATAACTGACCTGCAACAAATGCTTTCCCATAGGCTCAGTCCTACCCAGTCAGCCTGCCTTCACTTACCACAGGGCTTGTGGTCCTGCTGCCCCATCGCACATAAGTAAGCTTCTAGAGCATCTCCATGCAGTAGGACAGGACAATTTGAACAAAAAGAGAGTGAAGAGTTGTTCAATAGTTTCTGCAAAGCACTGAAAAGCAACATCTGGAGAGCTCTGTGAAGAAGGGATTGTGTGGATCATGCAAGATTTGCAATACACAAAAATAATGCAAAGACCTAATTCCAGAGACTCAAAGCCAAACTACATGTGCTGGAAACTCAGGTTAAGCTTAATTAAGTGGAGCACCTGGAGAAAGAATAATAGTGCAGTCACTGATCTTGGCTAATATGTTTTTTTTAAGTCTTAATAACTTTTCCAGGAACTAAGACCACATCTATTCATTTCACAAAACAGTAAAGATACCCTTTAATAACAATAGCAATAGGTGCTAACAAGATTGATAACTCATTACACTTAACTTTACTGAGTAGATTTCATGTATCTAATTATGCAGATTGACAGCAGAGAAAATCCTGCTATGCAGGATAGTACGAGACTGGCATGTATCTTCCAACACCACAGTTATTAATGCCGATGGAATTGCAGGTTATATTCTTACTAATATAAATGCCAGCCTTTAGAGAAAAGGCATATAAAGCTACTTATGCCTCCTTACCAGCCCCCAGCTGATGCTATCTGAAAGTTATTCAAGGTTTTAATACCCAAAGACAAATAGTGATATATCAATAGATAATAAAATAAGCAAAACTAGATTGAAATACCATATTTTACTACTATTTAAAAAGTTCAGTGATTTAAAAGAACTATCACAAGTTATAGAATAATTTTCAAGGAATAAGAGACAGTTAAATTCTCCTTTATGTCAGTCTTTCTGTGTATTAATTCCATTTACACAAATAATTTGCCCTTTCACATACTTTTGGAATGTCTTTTAATGAGTATATGAATCCTCTTACCATCTTGAACAATTCAAAGATAGTATATTAGGTGACAAGCTAATTATTATAATTTTGCATTTTTTTCCCAAGTCATGGTCACCAGCTTTATATGATGGAAAAATCATGACCTCTCACTTCTACTTCTCCCCCATCTTACAGCTGTGTAAAAAACTGTTACTAAGTGCAAGAAATTACAGACATTTATTACATTTCAAACTACTTTCCCATATCTTCAAATCCTTTAGCTTGTAAGGCACTCCTTAATTCTGCTTTACAGAAGTACAAAATATTTTATGTAAAACTGCCTGTAATAGAAAAGCATTACAGTTGCTCAACTTGGGAGGTTTAAGGATGCAAGGTTTAAAAGGAGCATTAAAACCTATTAGGCTCAACAGAGTACTTAACCACAGATTATTGGGTACAGAACCATTCTTTCAAGTCCAAAACACAAGCAGCAACTCTCATGCTGACTACAATTATTAATTCCTTTTTTTTTTAGCTGTAAACTTTCCCTCTGTCTCCAGCATTAATGTCCTGGCGTTCAGTCTCTGGGAGCTTCCCTCTCATCCACTCAGGATTACTCCAGGTTTTACCCTTCCCAGGCAAACACTTGTTAAACATGATCCAGACAAGCAAGGATTATTACTTAGATGAGAGGAACATGTTAAGATTGTCATGCTGTGTTTGATTCAATGCTTGTTATTTCTACGGCTTTTGGATCAAGCACCCTCGCTGCCTTTTCCTTCTCTGTGTCCTGGGTGAAGTTTTGAACCTGAGACTCACTGTTACCAAAACATAACAAAGATGGCAAACAACAGTAAGTTCTTGATTAATTTTTCATTTTTCTCACCAATATTCAGCTGCAAGTCTATATATTCAACATAGTGGAAGTAAATCCCCCCTTAAATTGATGCAAACCCCCCCAGCCCCCCAAAAAATCCAGAAAAACCAAAAAAGGGTAATTATAGCTATCATGATTATTTGCAATCTTTGATGTGAACACACATCCCATCACATAGTAATGAAAAGGTTCAGACTCTCAATGGTCAGCAGACAGATGAAAAGCTTTAAAAGAATACTGCTCATTTCATCACGGGCCATTATGTTGTGGATTTTAAGAAATACCACAGAAATAAATAGCAAAAGTAAATAATCAATACAGTCCATATAGTCTTACTCATTTAGTTCATTAATCCATAGATAGCTAAGTGTCGATTTAATTGCATCTTGATAAAGAAACAACAACATACTGAATGCAGCTTCAGAAAATGTAGAATTATCTTTCAATGTAAACTTTTGAAAAAGGATGTATTTACCATATTTTAATCAAGTTATTTGTTTTATTGCCTTGAAAACAAAGTAGAGCCAGAAAAGTCAGACCTATCTCTCTTGAACCAGTATTCTACTTACAGGGATAAATAATTCCCAAAAATCAAAGCCAGACATGAGCTGATGCCCCAAAATACCCATCTGTATCTGTTCAGCAAGACAGACCCTGAATATTATCTCCAGGCAACAGCATGTGGAAAGAACATATATATATATCTCAGGAGCCCCCCAACCATTCTTGCAGAGATTAATTAGTTTACCCAAGACTGTTTATGATAAAATACGGCAAAATCAGGCTTATGGATTGCATTTCCCAAAATATATAGGGTCACAATTCTGCCCTCAATGAATAGATTTCCTTATTTCTACAGGGGTCTACCTTGAATCCTACTGGTTACTTGGCTCCTGAATGCCAGCGGGGGATACAGACTTGTTTTACTAAATTTTGGGTTGTTCATAGCAAGGGTCATGTTCTCTTTAATATGGTTCCAGGACCCCAGGATGCCCTATGGAAACAGTGCCTGTGCACAGCTTGTGTGCCTCACATCCACAGCGGGCTAGGGGCACCCACGCTCCAACAGTTCTGCCAGTAAACAGGTGGTGGGAAAGATAAACACAGCCCAAGGCACATGCAACTTACTAAAGTTATTATTAAAGAAAACATCCATGCATATGCTCTATCACTTACACACACAGAAACCTAATGCCTTTCAGGGACTCAGTTTTATTTTGTTGGCTTTATTTATGCACAGAGTGAAATTCCGAAGGCGGGAGGGCAAGAGAAAAATATAACAGAGCATAGGAAAAGGGACATTTGAATTTATTCATCTGCATATAGAGTTGCATCCTCCTTCTATTAGCCCCTGGGCAGCCAGGACTTCTCTACCTTGCCAATGAAACCCACAAGGAAATATCAAGCGAACTGGCTGGAGCGTATCAGCAGTGTTATGCATGAATCAATCACTTAAAATACTGCACTGCAGTGTGAAAAGACAAACTGGAGAGACAGCAAGAATCAGCATTCCCTCTCCTTTCTGTCAAGTAAGGCCAATGTTATCATAAAAACGGAGCTACACACAACACATCAACGGGCCAGAAGCGCTGCACCAAGCACAGGTCAGCTACTAAATCACCAGGACAGACATCACTGTACCTGTTCTGTTACTGTGAGGACTGCTGGCACAAACAGCACACCAGAGCTGCTAAATAACAGCACATGGAAAGCAGCTGGCACTACATGTGCACCACTTTAACACAAAGTTACCCACAGCAAGTTTAAGAACGGTATATGAACTTCTAAAGCACAGATATTCTTCGGCAGTAACACTTGACAAACAGACCTGTCTGTTGAAACACTGAACAAGGTGGTAGGTTGATCATGTAAACCAGCCACCTGAAGACAGATGAACTGAGCAAAAATTAATATTTTTTACAGCAAATTATTTTCTTATTCTCTTAAACAAAGACAGTGAATTGTCTGAGACATTTTAAGTATATTGAAATAATTTTACATTACCTTATTAGAAAAGCAACCAAGTCTTTATCTATATTTTGTAATAAGCCCAACCACAATCTTCAACAGAAGATGGCTTTATGCTTGACTACAGCCACATTTCCAGTTCTAGTTTTGATGCTCATTTTCATTCCTTCTAGTCTATTCTATGGTGTCATTCAGTCTTGCCTTTTGCAGTCAGTATTTTTGACTTCATCCCAACTTTTTCAAGGTATCTCAGTCCTTATCAACCCAAACCACTCCTGCTCATTTCACTTATCTCTGGCAGTTGTTTCAGTTTGGCAGCACTAAAATTTAACAATGTCCAGAAATGTGCTGTGGTGTTCTTTACTGAGGTGGTCAAGCATGGTCAAGAATGCACCTGCTCATTGCTACCAAGAAAGTGATCACCTTAATTCTAGGGCACATTTAAGCACATAAAACCCCAGTATATGCTATTGTCATGGGAATTATGGACAGCCGGTTGTGTCAGCATTGGAGAGCACAGGGCTGGAAGAGAAAGGCTGATTCCAGTCATAAGTGAGCATCACTGAAGTGCTGGGAAAGGACAAAAAGGCTGTATCGTGCAAACCACTGCTCCCACCTTCCTTCAAGCAGGAAAGTTGTGAAAAAGGCCCGAAGCATCCTGGTCTCTGAGACCTTCTTTCTCATATCCAGCTAATAAGAGTCACAGTTTTTAACTTCTCTATGTATTCCCTTTTGCAGGAAGTAGTATTTCTACACGCACCGTACTAATAACTAACAAAAACAAAACAACAAACTCACAAAAAGAAAACGCCACCTAAACAGACAAAGCACAATCTAAATATACTGATTTAAAATTCTGGATCACATGTTTAATCTTTGTCTCCTTCCTCTTACTACTTGAGAAATATCATAGTCACATTTCATCACTAATTTCCATTATTAATTAATTTTGCTTATTAATTTACTCATTAATTCTCTTTTGCATTTCCTCAGGGCTTAATTTCTCCCTTCCTCTCACTCCACAAAGACAGTTTGTTAGCCTAAATGAAGCAGCATGAAAAGAAAGTGCTGTATGTGGTGGTATAAACTCCAGCGGGTATCAGTGAACTTGACACCAGACCAGATGGATTTCAGAAGGTTGTCCACACATGCCATGTGAGCCAACACAAAGAACAGAAAGCAGCAGCACGAAAACCAAAAGCAACATGCCCGAGAGCTGGAAAACAAAGGGAGAGAAAGGAGGCAACTGCAGCTGCACAAATGGTAGCAGCAATGTGGAGCAGCAGCCCCTCACTGTACGTAAATCTATACAGTCACCTCCTCGCCATGCTGCGGACTCATGGACCTTGAGGGAGACTTGGGAAATCCCATTCCACAGGATAGCTGTTAGGACAGGATCAGTAGAAGTTGCTTGGTGTGCCAAAATAGACTTCAGAAAAGCCTGGAATACTGATATCAATTGATTTTCTTTCTATATGCTTCCCAACTCTAAAATTGCAGCATATTAAAAGGCTTGTTACTGAAGAGGAGTGAAATCCGTTCATCGAAATGGCTGAGTACAGGAACATCAGCTGTGTTTGAATACTATGGCATTAAAATTCACTTTACAACTGATTTTGAATCTGCTTGTTATAATAGTATAAAAGTACACACTGTAGCCTATTTCAGTCCTAATCTTAAAAGTAAGCAGTACCTCTGTGATTTGACATTTAGTTATGAAAGATATAGAGATAAAAAATAAAAGCATGTGCTTTGTGCATATGCTTGAGTTCCCTGCTGAGAGGAGAGCTCTACCAACATCTTCATGAGATATTTCCTCCCATAAACTTGAAGCCATTTACTTATTGAGTGCACAGTCTTTAATAGTGATTACACAATTTAGTATCTTTCCTGAAAGCTGAATTACCACGCTGTTTATGATGTATGCTTAGACTCCCTGGTGAAAGGTTTACGGATTGTTATTTATAACTCTTCTCCATCTTTCAGAAATGCTTAGAGCAGCTTTATGAAGGATAAAGTGCCATTCTGAAGAGGACAAAACTGAGCACAGGAAAATAGAAAAAATTAATTAGATAGCAATGCTTAACCAAAGGAATTGCTGGTTTTTCATAGGAGATATCGATACCAAAAGTTACGGGGGAGAAGTAAGATTCATTTAAGAAATATTTTGCTACCACAAATCTCTTCTTTAACAAATATCTTCGGAAATTTTAGGCTCAAATAAACCAAGACGTCTTACTTATCTTGCAAATTATTGCAAGAGGTTTTGCTTAATAGTCTGTTCAATGCTTTTGTTCTTTGGATTGTCAGGCTCTTTGGCATCTTGTTAACCACTCTCTGATGATCTAGCAGATAAAATGGAATAAGCAAGAGGAGCACATGCATATGTGTGTATCTGATACATTGTAAAAAGGGCAATAGAAGAAGGAAGACAGAAATCAATGTGGGGGAAAGGAGGAGGAGAGGGCAAGATAAAAAGATCAGTGGCAAAGAACAAGAGAAAAAGCAGAGGAAAAAATACCAGTCAAGAAAAAAGAACAAAAGAAGGAATAAATGTAACAATAATTTGGTCAAAAATGACATGTTAAAGTTGTACAGTATAAATATTCCAGCTTAAATGTAATGGAAACAAAACACAACAAATCAAAGCAGCTAAGACACAAAACAAGGAACAATATGAAAACAGTCCAAAATAAAACCCAGACATTTCAAAAGGTGTGTTTTTGACACAGATGTGCCAAAAAATGACATAATGTAAAAATGTATCTTATGAGGAATCAAGTTTCTTTTGTGCTGTAAAAGCGTCTAGACCAGGGCAGGCTTCTGAACTGGTTATTTGAACTTCTATCAGAAATGAATCTGAAGGTAGGCCCAAGTCCACAGTTTTATTACATGCCACACATTTAATTTTAAAGGCTCTGAGCACTGGAAAAGAATTCACCTTTACTCAGTAATCAATGCACCCAACTTCAGTGGAGCAATTGCACAGCCAGGCATTTTACAGGATGCCTTTGAAGAATTTGGGGTCTGTAGTGCCAAGTTCATACAAAAGGCTGAGAAAATAAGAAAGCATTACAGACTTAATGGTTGATGGCCCCAAAGACCCCTTTTAGATATAATAGACACTGATTACTGACTACACGGCTTCTGAAATGTCAGGAGCACTGGGAAGCAACGATGAAGCAAAGGAGAAATAAAGATTTCATTTCTCTGGGAAACTGCACCTCCATTTGAGTGCTTTGTTAATTACATAAGGATATTTCTGGCTTATTAAGAAAAGAGAGCTGAACATCTGATAGGTATGTTTGGGGATGTGGTGCTCCATCCCCACATTCTGTGGAGTGCAGCCTTCAGCAGAGATTCCTAAGTGCTACCTTATGCCTTTTGGTCCATTTCTGGATCAAACCCAGGCCCTCTAATTTACCTTGCATTAGCTTGCTACTTCAGGCAGAGCTAATGGCATTGGAGGTGATCCATCATTCCCACTGTGCTCTGTGAGTGGGAGGGAACATCTGAACTACTAAATGCTTGTCTCCTGCTCCTCTTCAGCACAGCACACACCAAATGGGAGCAATTCTGTTTATAGCTGGAAAATTACAGTCTCTGATATTGTTAGGAGATTATTTATGGCAGATTTCCTTCCACCTGTGATGCTAATTGTGAACATTTAGAGGCATCATTCAGTGCAGCTATACAGGATCACCAAGTAATGAGGTAACATGCAGACAGACAGTTGGGCACCCACGCTGATATCTTTGTGTTTCTCATCCCCATACTCTTTGCTTACAAGGACAGAACAAAAAAATAAGCGTTTTAGAATCAGCCTACTGATGTGAATATGGTTTTGATCCAAAAGTACATGGTACCCTTCATGCTGAGAATCAAAATACAAAGCTGCTGTTTCTAAATACTGCTAAATATTATATTTTCCTTGACTCATGATTATCATTTGTGCCCTAATCTCAAGTCATCTGCTTTTATAAAATTTAACTGCTTCATTTTTTCTTTTCTAATAATTTACCTTTGGACGCAGGCAGGTAGTTACATGCAGTATATTTATTCTGTTTTCATCTTCGGTTTCAAATTTCACAGAAAAGTCTTAAATGTGAGCTTTTATTTTTAGATGCATCACATTACCTAGACCACATAGTGATTGGGACCCTTTTTTTTTTAAGGAGTACAAAAGACAGCTGGGAAATTACCCTTCCAGTGTCCGAAATGGTTTACCTGTGGTTCCACCTGTGGCAGTGAACTGTTTCAAATACACTGAATCTTATAGATGACACAGGTAAACAGAACATTGATTAGGCTTTTAGTTCTCTCCTTGGTAATATTATTTTTTGAATTGAAGAAGGCTTATTGCAGAATTAAGGAAAAAAATTAATTCCTAAATTGCTCAGGGGATCTGCATTGCACAGCCCTCCACAGAGAGAATGTAGAGTTTTGGAATTGCACAGCTCAGTCTTGACCACAGATGTAACAAAGCACAAGAAAAATACAGCAAGTAGACAGATAATACAACGAACACATTTTAAAAAGAAACCTTTCTGCCTGACGACTCAGACACACACTGCGCTCTCTCACAGTAAGATAGTCAATGATTCGGTTAGAAAGCTCAGCCATAGGCTGGTTCACACAGCACGTGTGCCACAGGCCACACTGTCACCCAAAAAGAGCCCTTTAAGATGAAATAAAAGCAACACCCATCATACAAGTCCTCTCATCCTCTCAGGTTTTTTTTGTCACAACGGCTCTCTCCATCATGTCGTAATTTCTGTGCATACATTTACAAATATGAGCACTAGTTGTGCCATACAGAGAAAAGCTGTGCCTCTACAGTTCCTCAGATAATTAAGTCCTTAAGACTACAAAAAATGGGGCAGAAATCTACCTGAAGATTTCCAGTGTGTGCAACAGGCTGGAAGGCAGCTGAGGGCAATCCAAGAAGCACCACTTAATCTACTGTGCACTGGATCCCAGTGCAAGCAGCATGTGCAGTATAAAGTGAACTACTGAAATATTGACTATCAATTCAGAATAGCAGAAAAAAGGGTTATTTCCATTTATTAGTCTAGAAGACTGCACCTTTAATATCCCTGAATTACAAGAGAGGAGGACTGTTTTCCAATCAAAGAATAAACAGCTTCATTTATCTTGAACCGGTAATGTAAGACAAAGTATAACAACATTGTACATTACTAGAATACACATAGAAACTCTAAGAACCAGCATGACTAATATAATAGGTTGCAGCACTGAGGGCACAGTATTATAAATATTCATTCAAAGGGTAATTTATTACAGTAACATTGCACCTGCAGGAAAAACATATTCAGGAAACCTAAAATCTTTTAATGAATAATGAAGACAAACAACTTAAGCACTATATAAATGTATTGGATGCATTAACTTTGTTACTTACTGATAAACAAAGTTACACAGAATATTCTTGTGTTTTAAAAATTAATTCTTAATGACCACTATAGTCGCAGGGCAATGATCTGGTTTTCTTTGTACTCATTCCAGTCTGATCATCTTCTTGGAAAACACAGGGACTTTTACATCCCATTCCAAGCTATGACTTGCTGCAGCTCCTACACAAGTTATCCTCACTCTGCCCTCCTCAGTCATCTCCAGCTGATGAGAAACTTAGAGATGCCTCGTGTTACCCATAACTGGGTTTATGATCTCACACTCTGTAGTTCTGAATTTCTCTTCTTCGTTGCTCCTCCTATCGAGATCGTTCAGTTTTTCCTACACAATATTCGAATCCTGTTCTATATGATTATTCCCTCCTGACTCTAAAAGGATATTTTGATTAGCATAAGGTGGTTTTATGGTTTAAGGTCAGTAATGAAAACCAGATAAAACTGGCTGTAAAAGAGCTCACTGAGGTAATCTGGCACTATTTCAGAACTCTACCATGCTCTTCATCCACTTCACTATTTTCTATTAAACGAGTCTTCCATACTACACCAACCCTTCTGTACTACACCTTCCTCTAGAACAATGACTCAGTGTTCTCCTCAAGCCCATGGGCAGACAACTAAAAGACTGAATTTTTGTTTAAATTTTAATTTTTCAATGGCTCTGTTAAATCAGAGATTTCACTGTCTTGAGCCTCTATCATACACAAAAATAATAATGACCACTATTTCCTCATGGGACAATTCAACAGAAATTCAATTAGACTTTCATTAACATAAAGTTAATGAATTAGAATCTTACACCAAATTATATCACTAAGTCTGCTTTTCTCCAGCAATATTTTGCTGCAATCGTAGATGTTTAAAGAGGCAACATAACAAATCATCATCTTGTCCTGCCTGCAAATTTTTAGCATTAATATGCATTCTGCTAAAAGAACATTGTTCCCAGTGGACTTGCTAGGCACACTCACTTCCAGCCCCAGATTTGAAGTTTTTCCAGAGGGTGCTCCAATCCCAGTAAGCATTAAAAAAGTTATTGCATTACAGTCTCAACCATAAACAAGGCCAGGACAGTGGAAGTATGTCCTTTCCACTAACTCCAAAACCAACTGAAATCCATACTATAAACAGTGGGTACAAATGAATTATACCAAGAATTACCTTTATACTGTCCTTTTTCTCTTGACAACTTTGTCCTGATTAAATGAGCGCTCTAGAAACTTGTAAAGAGATTCCACACATCCAGAACCCCAGCTGCAATAGGAGGTACAATTTGCACACCTGGAACAGCTGGCCAGATATGCTACGCATGTACATCAGCTGTGCCAGGTGTATGTACTCTGTCTGGAACACTAGAGAATGATTGTACCAGCACACAAGCCCAGTCCTGCCTAGCTCAGGCACTTCAGACCAAGCAAACAGCAAGTTACAGCTTCATAATTCACCCTGACTGTTCCATTTATCCCCCATTTTAAACATGTTTGGAGCCAGCATCAAAAACGTTCCAAAAATACCCATAGTATTTGAGTCTTTGCCTCCCTACCTAATTGTGACCTCAATTATTTTCTATTTTTCCTCTCCATAGTCAAAGTAATTTTAATTCATTTAGTATTTAAATATAAGAACAGTAATTGATAATACTGTAACTTTGTCTCCAAGTGATCTTTTCAGCAAGGATCTAATAGGAGAAATAGACCATATGGATGACCAAGGAAATGGCTGTAGTCAGGCAGGAATGGGCATGTTAGAAGCCAACACGAAAATGGAGAAGTCTGGCATGTCCTATAAGGTGAGTGAACGTCTCATTCAGTTGCTGCCCTTGACAGGCAGACACTGTGTACACACTGCCCGTGCCTGTGACACCAGCTGTGTCGTGTGTTCCATTCACTGATCTCACCACTTAACGTGCCTGGAGGAAATCACATGGCTGAGGAAATGCCAGGGGATTTTGATTTCTGTTTTATTTCTTTTACAACTTGCAGGTGTGGAAACTGGAAAATTTCATTTGCAATTTCATAGTCTCTTTCCCAGGATTTTGTGCATGTATAGGCAGGAGAATAAAGCCCAGCAAATCTCTGCTTCTCAGCAGTGGGGAAACTTCCTGGCAAATCTTTGTAGCAGTTCAGGCTGTATTCTGTCCTCTCTTCTCTTGCTTGTCCCACACAATTGCTGTGGTCCTGTTACACTGTATTAGAGGTATTTCTGTTTAAGAGGTGAACAAGTTTTTAGTCCTGGGGGGAAAAAAGCCATATTCCAAGTTTTCGTGAAGGTGTTGCCAGCCACAGGTTTCCTCTGTTTTAATCTCTCCAGCCAGAGCTAGGTCATGACACAGAAACATTTCTAGGAAACCGTTAGTACTTCTTGGACTGTAAGAAAATGCTGTTCCATGCTGTTTGGGACCAGCTTTCTTCACACAATCAAATCAAATAAATTACACTAAAATACGTAAAAAGCAGAATCAGCCTCTCTGAAAAAGATATCTTGCAAGGCTTAAAACTTGTAGCAGCTGCTGAGCTGCTCTAGCATTAGCTGCTGCCATGCCTAACCTTGGCAGAGATAAAAGATTGTAAAAGAAACTAAAATAGATGGTAAAACAGGTTTAGAAATTTGAAGAGGTTATATTACTTTTTCCACTCATGAATTTATTCCAGTATTTGAATAGATTAGCATAGACCACCAGCAATAGTGTTGGCCCATAAGCAGGCAGAAGATAAGGAAGTCATGTAAATTACCTGCCACTGACAGTGAAAATTATTTAAGCCTTAAAAACACTTTACACGATTTCAGCAAACACCACTGTCTCTGCTGGATGATAATGAGAGCTCAGCTCCAGGGAGTGGCAGTTTTTTCACAGAAGGTGCTTTAGTAAGTAATTATATTCCTTTACCTGGCCTTCCTTTATTCTTAGGAATAAAGATTTTTTTATTTGGGGCAAGGGTAATCAGTAATGTTGTTTCATTCAATGCTATGTAAAATGCATTTGCCATTATCTGTTTTAAATAGATGAATTCAAAAGGCCAACAAAAGCAAGCGAAATGTTTTCAGTCCACTGATCATTTTGAGACAAACTGGAAAACTGCCTGGATTCAACCTGATGGCAGATGTATTTATTCTCTATTTGCTTGTTCCAACACAGCAAAACAGGAGTTGATGTGCTGCTTGCATTTCTGCCTGGGGGACTGGGGCTTTCTATTGTAGTTAATGGACCATCTACAAACAGAAAATTAATTTGGCAAGAACTCGCTGATGTTGTGGCAATCAGAAGAGCATAGTCCGTTTTGAAAGTAATTAATCCAGCCAACAGAGAAATAAAATATCAGTTGTTTGGAGAACAAGAACTTCGACACACGGAAAGCAAGAGAAACAAAGCCTTTTGAAAAGAGTTTAGCTGCAGAGGGACATGTTATGGTTTGGAAATGGTGCACACAAAAGAGTAGTTAACATTTTCAGTTATGGAGTAAGGCTGAAATGTCAGTGAAATAATATGCACCTCGCTTTGTTTAAAGCTGTGTTGTCTAGAAAAGTGCCTTTTCTCTAGCTACCCACATACTTGTGGTTTCCTGACAAAAACGAGGGGCATGTTTATTTGAAAAACCCAGTTGATAAACTACTGGAATCATTTGCTTTCTTAGGTTCATACTTGGGAATTTCCTTACTGTTAGTGTATGGTCACCAAGAGGACAGGGAAGCTTCTGATAAGAGCAGCTGCACATTCCACTTCTGTACAGTATATCCAAGAGTTCATGAAACAGATGCATCCTTGATGCCAAGATTTTTGCACATTTGAAACTCTTGATCCACAGAGCTGCAGAGAATTTCACTGGCATCTTCTTACAGAAAGGGTGCACATGCTTCCAGCAAAAATGGGTTTCAAAATCAGGCACCAGTCATGCTAATTAAACATCCACATCTAGAAACTGAATTTGTTAAAGCAGTAATGGGGCACTATTGGATAATGAAGTCAACAGCAGGAATATTGATGGTTTTCTAGTCTAGGAGTGGCATGGTGGAACCACAGCCAAAATTCTATTCTATAAAATTTTCTTAGATCTGTTTTTACAAATACATCTCAAATATAGCTATAAAAATAATTTTATCAAAAGGCTTGTAATCAGCATACACAAAACAATAGGAAACTGAATTGTCAGAGAGAGGAAGGATGTGCATGGACAGCCAGCTGCCTGAATTCCTACTGCTTCCGTCAGGACCTCCAATTCTGCTCTGAGCAATAAGCATAGAAAACAAGTTTAATACACAAAAAACCTTAAGGTTGTATTTTCTCCCATTTTAGTCCTCACACACACTCTCAACAATTCTGTGTGTTGACTCCCTCTACACTGACCCTGTAATTTGGCTGACAAGTAGGTGAAAATAATGCTTATTGAACCTATGGACTCATATAAGAAAGGAATGAGAGCAGTTTGACACCTTTCACATCCCATGCTTCAACTCAAGCAAAGTTCCACCTGAGGGCTAGAAAAAAATAAGACAGTGAAGTTGTTGGTATGTTTTGGCCTATAACATCCCCACTACAGGGGATGATACATCAGCAAACAAGGTCAAAATTTCATCTTATAGTGTTAAGCTTTGCTAGGAAGAATATCTATTTTTAAATAGAGAAAAAAGTGGAAACTTTGAAACATAAATATGCAATTAACAAAGGTGTTTTAGGGATTCTTTTTTTTCTTTTAGTTTCACAAAGTGCTGTAACTAAATACGGTCTCTGATCTCTCACCATCAATGGAAAATAATGCCAGAACACAAAGTTTTACTCTTTAGGGCACAGTTTCATTCTCCAGAGAGGCACCGACTAAAAATAACCTGTTGATCAAGCATGGATTCACAACTCAGCTTTTCTTTGCTAGACTCTAAAATATACTTTGATGAAACTAGCAACTTAGAAGTTTTAAAATTAATTTATATATAAAGACAAGAGCATCTTCCCTCAAAGTAGATGCAGTGAGACACCTTGAATTCATCAAGGGGCACTCTCTCTGTGCTTCTCACTCTATCCATTCCAGCTTTTTCATTACCCTCTGAAGACATGCACATCTTCTCTTACTAAAAAGTGCCAGAAAATTACATTTAATAGTCTAACTTCTAATGAAGAACTCACATCCAGCCAGCCAAAAGGAAGAGATTACCAAGCAACTTTGGGAATAACAACCATTTAATCAACCCAACATTGATTCAACTTCTTGCAACAGAAGTCATCACAACTGGATTTATCTCATCACATAAGACTCAGAGTCATTCACTTAACAGGAGGCCACATTCTACTAAAAGATTAGTACCCAGAGGTCAGGAAAGAAAGAGTCTCAACTTCTATCTCATGGGTTGGTTAATGAATTTAAACTGTCTTTTCGGGCGTGAATCAGCACAGGCACAGATGCACAGATTTGGCTTCCACTCAAGTAGAGGAAAATGCATTTGCAGACAGTACATTCGTAAAGTAAGTACACAGCATGTATCCTAATTGTATAAACCCAAAATAATAGCACAGTGAACCTGAGACAATAGTGCACAGTTTACGTGACAGGTTTCTTCATCATCTGAGTGCCAAGGTGCCTGAAGAAAACAGTGCTAGCATTAAATAAGGATATATTGCTCTTACTGAGTCGCTAACAGATGTGATGAAATGACTGTGTGTCCAGTTATGAAACTCACACTTATAAGCCACAATGCTTAAGAACATAAATAAAAGAACACCTAAAATGTCATATACTCTGTAGTCACTTACAGAAATGTATCAACATAGGCATTCTGCCCATAGATGCTCAGATACAACTCTCTCTAGACTGAAGGCAAAAGCTTGAGCAGGCACACAGATATATGCATAAATGTATTATTGAGAAATATTTTGGTATGTAGACCCTAAAACACTGAGGTTCTAGTCCTGATAAGCATCTCAGCGGTGGCTCAAAGGTTTTTCTTAGAGCAGAATCAAGTTTTGGCAATTAAGCAGCTCTACAATGTGTTGAACAAAAGCTATGTAATTAAAAGAGGACTACGAAGGCTGGAGTGAGGAAGAGAAAGGGAAATCCAAATTTCTTATTTTGTCTAAGCAGAGCCATGCACCTATTTGCTTTTCTTCCTGCTGCAGACAATTGCTGTTCTTTCCTGGAGTTTTTTTGTATTCTACTCTAATAGACTGTCAAAAAGAAAAGACAACAAAAAGCACAAACAACAGCAACAACAAAAACCCAAACAAAGCAAACAAAAAACCCCATGAAAACTAAACCAAAATCAGACCTAAACAAAACACCCACATCACAACTCCAAACTAACCAAGATTCAGGCATTCCAGAACAATTCATGCGTCACGGAAGTGAGAAAGGATACAGCTGGGAGCTTGTCAAACTACAACACTCATCACAAAAAAGACCCATTAGAATTACGTAGGCAATTACTACATTTAGTAATAAGTACTCTGCTTAATGGAAATCTTTGTACAAACAACAAAGACAGGTGTAGACTGATGTCTTCAGCCACCCCAGAAATGTCTAGAAATAGCATTCAACAAATCCTAGACAAAACCAAACTATCAGAAATTTACTCCACTTCTGTTGTGACCATTCCCTAGGGAGACAATTTTGAATTTGAAAATTATCTGAACTGAATACAGAGAATATACAATACAGTGGAGAAGACAGGGCTTGCAAACATCTGGGGTTTGTTTAATTTTTGCCTAGCTTTAAATATTAAACTTCTTGGCAAACAACGTTCTAATAAAAGCAGGCTCCTCATTAAATCTTCCTTGTGCATATTTTATTTGAAAACCACTCCTCTTTCTACTCAATTCTACAAAAACTTATTCATACAAATTCTATCCTAAAACATCCTAGCCTAGAAAAATGCTATATTTTGTTAGAAAAATTGATATTTATATTTTTAAAACTAACAGCAGTTTAATTGTGAAAACCTTAAGCTTAGTCTTCTCTCTGCAACCATTCTATCAAGCAAGGAGAGAAGAAATCACCCAAGCATGCTGCCAAGCAAATTAATATTTTTAATTAAAATTTTATCTTCTAAAATATTGAGTGCTTATTAATGAATTCAAACATGTTTATGGCATGGATTTTGATTGCCTGTGTTCACTCTTTCTTGGCTGATGAGCAAATGAATCTAATATGAATTAAAGTCTTCATTATTGCTGTGCATCTTTCCCTGCTCAGCATTCTGCTGTGCCACAGCTCCCTCCTGCACAGGAACACTTCTGGGGAAATCTCATCCGAAGAGGGAAAATTTGTGTCTCATATCTAAGCCAAGCATGTTGAGTTACGAAGCACCCAGTGACTGCTCTCCTGGTATCCACAGCATCTTGCTAATGGACATCAATGCTCAAGGATCCCTGTCCCAGCCAGCCAGCTGGGAAAAGAAACAGAGCTTCTCTCTTCCTCCAGTTCAGTGCCAATACTTCACACTGCCTCTTGCAGTAGAGTTTAAACCATTATTCTAACTTTTGAAGTAAGTATCTTTGTTTTAGTTAAATTTGACTTTTTTTTTAATATGCTTCTGCTCTAATTTGTCATTACTTGTGGAAAAAAAAGAAGCGAAATTCCTTCTGCTTATAACACAGAAACCTGGAAAGCTCCTGGCATGAGTAAGTATGGCCACAACAGAGATACTGCCTGGCATCAGGGCTGCATGGGAAGTATTTCAGCTTCATGTGCTCTCCTGAACATTATCAGCAACAACCTGACCGGGGAAAAAACCTGAACGGCAGTTGGAACTTCATTGCTTTGTACAGAGCTTTCAACACTTTCCCATCTAGGTACTAAACACAAGCACAGACTCCAAAAACACAGATGCAGACAGGGTTCTCTACAAATAGCAATTTTGCTTTGTTTTTTTTTTTTTGGGGGGGTGGTTGTTAGGGTTTTTTTGTTTGTTTTGTTTTAGGGGTTTTGGGGGGTTTTATTTGGTTGGTTGGTTTGGTTTTTGTTTTTCTTTTTCACATTTATGGATTCAAGCTCAAGCTTCCCAAAACGCCAAAAAAAAATAGAACAATTTCTGAGGGAAAAACACTCTTCCTTTAACGTACTATTGAATGAATAGGCTATTTTCAAAAGCCAGCTTCACTATTACCACCATTCTATCATCTCTGTGGCAAGGCAGAAATGTACCAAATGAGCATCTAATCACTCCACACTGCCAGAGGCCCTGGTCATCCCACTCAAGGTACCAATATCTCACCTCAGAACGAAATAATAGATGGCAGTGGGTGCAGAAGGAGTTTGCAGGCAGGAGCACTTTCTGAACCACAGCAGCTACGGAGGTCTGTTGAAATCTGATGCAGTCATAAGACAAACTCTAGTTTCTCAAGGCTGGAACATGTAATATCAGAGTTATATATCTGGCAAGAGATTTTGTTTCTTCCTTCTTGAAAACCCAAGGTACAGCTTATATCTGGCCACTGAATGAAGTGGGGACAGCGCTTTCCCAAGAGCTACGACTTGTGATCTGCGTGAGCTGCAGCAATATCCTTGCAAACCTCGGAGATGCAGCTCTGGCACCCACTGAGCCCTGAGACTGTCCCTGCTACTCTGGAGCCCCACACACAAGAACTGGCAAGGACCTGTACCAGAGAGGGCAGCTTCCTTAGGGTATAAAGCTCAAATTTGTTAGGTTAACCTAAGAAATAGAACTAAAATCAACACAGAAAAGAAGCACCTTTCTGCTTCAATAACACAAATAGTATTAGATAACCACATCGTAAAATACAAATGAATAAATTCAAAACTTTGGTCTGTTTTTCAGCCAAGAAGCTCAATAATTGAAATGCAGAAGTTATTTCTTCAGTTATACCCAAAGGAGCCGTAACAACATCAAAAGAAAAATCCCTATCCAAAAAGCTGTTGGATATACATAGGAAGTATTTCAGCAAAATGATAGACAGTATATTACAAAACTGTTTTTCTTAGTCTCTGTTTTTTGGACTTTGTTTGTTTTTGGGGTTGTTTTGGCTGTTTGGGGTTTTTTTCAACTCACCTCTTAATTTTTTGTTAGAGTTTGAGGAACTTTCTCCTTTCACAAGGACACAAAGTCTTTGTATTCAATTCTGTTTTAGGCACCCGTCTTGGGGTGACTCTATCATGTGTATCCCCTATCATGCTCTATGCCCAAAAAGTAGTATTGTGCCTTTTCTGTGCCTTTAAACTGAGCTTGAAAAAAAAAAAAACCCAGATGAACTTTCCAAAGCAGCTTCTCAAGGACATAGAGATATACTCCTCAGTGTTTTTTCTCTGACTGCGGAAGGCACGAAGGGAGCACCCTGCTTGCTTTTTCTTCAGCCAGCTGGTTTTTTTTTCCTCTTGGTGTGAGATGGAGAGCTGAATTTTGTTTTCTGGGACTTTGGTTTTTTACTCTTCTTCTCTTCTGAACTGTTTCAACAACATCAGAACACATCAGGAGAATTTTCTCCCTGAGGCCCGGGGGTGGGCCCACGCCCTCACCGACCAGCTCCGAGGAGGAGAGAGACCACACCTACAGAAGGACTCTGAAATCTTCCCAGGTTTCTCTCTATAGCGAGGGTTTTAATTCATTATTCAGCATTATTATCCTTTTCCTGTGTGTTTGTTAAAATAAATAGTTTTTATCTCTTTCACTTTCCTTCGAGGAAAAATTTCTTTTTTCCCGAACCCTGTGGGGGGGAAGGGTGGTTGCAACCTGGTTTTCTCTCAGGGGCTATATTACTAGATTTTGGCCAAACCGGCACAGCACCTACAAAGTATTCAATTTTTCTCTCTTTCAGCAGAGGCAAGATCATATCAACATTGTCAAAGAAACAGTGCTAATCTCAAGATAATATGTAGGTTTAAAAAAAAAATTAACATGAAGTAATGAACACCTCAAAACTTGAATTTAATTGGCAAGTGCACCTCAGAGCAACTAGGAAGCATGTACTTTCAGTTTCCATCTCTTACAACTTAAAAGCATCCCCAAGAGCAAGTAGAGGCTGTTTTATATTCCAGGTACTTACCCACATCATTAAGAGCATTGTGGAGATCAATACTTGTGAAATCATATAGGTTTAATTCCCTACTCAACTCCTCCAAAGCAGTGTCATCGCAATAATTCAGATGCACAACAAAGAGGAGAGCACAATCTTATCTCTGACTCCACACCTTCAGGTAACTAAATTCTGTATAAAATAAATTCACTACAGCTGTTTCTATAAGTTCGCAAAATATCTGGTAATTGTCTTTTTTCTCATAACACCAGTTTTAAGCACCTGATCCAAATCCCACACAAGTCAATGGAGCTCTTTCTGTTTACATCAACAAACTTGGAGTGAAAGTCCAAGTCAGATTCTCAGTTATCTCTGCAGACAAGTACAGAGCTTAGCAGGAAAAAATAATATATTTCCTCAGGAATTCAGGTCATTGGGAAAACTGCAAGACTGCTGGTGGATTATTTTTCTTCTTCTAATTCACTCCAGCTTTCTGTAGCCCAACAGAAAACCCTTGACATAGGCAATAGATGTGTGCACTGAAACCCCAGAAGAAATCGAAACAAGGCAGTGAGCCGTCTCTGAACTTAGCTCTGCTACATGCTGCTGAGCAAGGCAAAGCCTTTCAGAACAATAGAAACAACGTAAGTTCAGAGAATAACGCAGATAAAAAAGATTATAAAGAAGAACAACAAACCCTATGTTTCCTGAGAGCACTCCACAAAGTAAATGAGAAGTGTCTGGTGAAAGCTCTCTCTGCCAACACGATTTAGATTGACAGAACCTCCAGATATTTTGTTATAAATTAACTAACTTGAGTTGGTTTTTGTAGTTGTGTGAACAGCTGAGGTTCCTTGTTAATTGCCTAGACAGTTAACCAATTGGTTGTTATTAATGGTTTTGTCAGTTGATTGTTAATTGGCTGGAAACTCATCGGCCAGCAATTGTTCATGGGAACGTAGTGTTAGGAGTGTTCTCTGTATTAGTGTTAGGGTAGGGGATGTGGAAGGTGTTGGGGTTTATGGGATTAGAACTGATAAAGGGTGCAAAGTACTAGAATCCAAAAGAGCCTATGTCAGTCACAGCTCCTTATCATAAGGGGATGAATAGATCCTGCTGATTGGTCCGGAACCAACAAATCACTCAACGCACGAGAATCACCCCACGGACGAGAGCCAATCCTCTGGAGGTGATATCTTAATGCACCAATCGGACTACCAATGGTGGGAGGGCATCAGGAGAAAAAGGGTGGCGTCTTTCTGGGAAATAAAAGGGAGCGTCCCCGAGGGGACGCGGGTCTTCCTTGCCCACACGTGACCGTGGGTGGAGCCCCCAGCACATGTCCTTTCTCTCTAACCGTTAGGCAGTCTGCCGGAGAGATTCTTAATCGTCTCAACCTTGAAACTATAAAATCTGGAAAGGGATAATTGGCCACTGTGCTCCTTTTTCTTACATTTTTTTTCTTTTTAAGATCATACATTACTAATAGTTTCCTACTTAGTCATTTTAGACCCACAAAATCCAAGAACACTGTAGCAAAACACATAGATAAGATACACACAAACTTGTTCTCTAAACCATTTAAATACTGACTAAAAAAACCTCTGTGCTAACAACGTATCTACTTTCACACATAGAGAAATCATATCGCAAACCCCACATTTTTGAAGTATTTTTCTTTTATGGAGTCTTCAGGTAATTATATATCAAACAACCCTCATGCTCAAACCAACCTTGAAGTCAGGCACAGAGCTGGGAAACAGAACAGGCAAGAGTGAAAAAAAAAAAGTAAAACAAGCAATGAAGGTAACAGGTAGGAGTACATTACTACAAAAATAACCCAAACAAAATCCTCATTGATGTACATTTGTTCCATTACTGATCTATCTTGGTTCCATACAATTTTACTTTGCTCTCACTGTTTCTTTTTGCCTTTGCTTTATTCTCTCTCAAAAATTACATCTTTTCCAAGAAACACACAGAAAAACTCTCAAAGGTTAAACCTGATGGATGCAAAGGAGCCATGCAATGTGATCTTGTGAGAGAAGAAAGTAGGTTTGACAACTTGGGAAACAAAAGGTGTCATCCAGGGAAGTGATGCACTAGCAAATTTAGGTGACTTAATAAAAGAATCTACCATGTTTTAAGAAATCAGTTTAAGAGGATAGAAGCAGGTGGTGTCAGCAATGCCAACTTACTGTGAACATCCTGTGCTTTTTATTATGCTAGTGCTTTACCAACAGCAAAATCATTCAGATAAGAGCAAAGAGTATTGTGGAATATAAACTAGACGTGACAATTTTATATTAAAACCAAAAATAAAGAATGCATTAAGAAGAAAAGTGAAATACCAGGGAGAAGAAAACATTTAATTAATATATGGTACACTTACATTATGGTCAAGTCCGTAATACTTTCGGTGAATTTTTGAGTTTATTTATAGTTTTCTAATAAGAAGCCCACAAGCTTCAATACAATACCTGCAGAAACTTCCACAAGATTGTCCACAGAGAAACCTCAAAATAGCTAAAATATAGGTTTCAGTCACCTAAAATTTAGGTTTAAGCTAGTCTTAAGTCAGTTTCAAAAAAAAGCTCTAACAACTGAATTTGCCCTCCCGTATGGAAGGAATTTCATTTTAACATAAGTGTCCTCAGATGAAGCCCAAGCCTTCACATTTAAATGAAGTGACTAAGCAAGTTGGTAAACACTGAATCGGATGTAGGCAAACAGAAACGCACCAAGAGGCAAAGAACACATCTCTGGTACAGTGGGAAATTCCAGCTAATAATTTACTACCTTCCCAATTTACGATGTTGCCTCACCTTTTTTCACTGTTTTGCCATAAAAGCTATTGGAAAAAAAAGCTTTTATTGACATGCTCGATGTAAGGCAAAACCAGTCAACCATTTACTAAGTGTGTTGGTCTTGCACAGCCTGGTTTTTGGTAGCGGGGGGCCACAGAGGTGGCTTCCGTGAGAAGCTGCCAGAAGTTTCCACCATGTCCAGCAGAGCCAATCCCTGGCGGCTCTGAAGATGGACATACTGCTGGTCAAGCCTGGCCAATTAGAGATGATGGTAATGCCTCTGTGATAACATATTTAAGAAGAAACCAAAATAAAGGTGAGGGCACAGTTTTTTCCTAGCCAGAGAAGAGGAGGAGGTGAGAACATGCGAGGGAAACAACATGGAAACACCAAGGTCAGTGAAGAAGGAGAGGAAGGAGGTGCTTCAGGCGTCAGAGCTGAGATTCCTCTGCAGGCCGTGCTGAAGACCATGGTGAAGCAGCTGTGCCCCTGCAGTCCATGGGGGTCCACAGCGGATGCAGAGATCCACCCGCAGCCCGTGCCCATGCCGGAGTGCGTGGATGCCTGGAGGAGGCTGTGTTATGAATGGAGAGGTGAGAGCTTGGACAAATCCCTGCCTTTGACAGGTTTCTGGCAGAAGACAGCAGCTTTATTGAGGAGGCCAGAACCCCAAAACCCACTCTCGCTTGCAAGTTCTTAATAACGACTGGTCAGGCCTAATACAACATGAATTATTTATTTGAACAGACCAAGGAAAACAGACATAAGACTTAAAACAGACTACGTACTACACAAGAATAACACAAAAGAACTACTAGTAGATAAAATACAGTGCACAATAAAAGTACCTATATTACAGCTAGTGAAGAAATAGTATAGATTAGGATTCAATGTATCTTACCATCACATTGCTGATGGGGCGCACATAGAATTCTTCCTCTCAATTCCCTGGGAAAGTATCCGGAGAGTTCGGGTCCGAGCTCGCGGGAGAAGTCCCCTGCACTGTTCGGAGACTTCTGCCTCCATGGAAGTTCGTGTAGCTTTTATAGTTGTAAAAGTAGTGCCTTTTCAGTCAGAAATCTCGCTTATCTCCCCACATCTGTTCTCATGCCCAGTTGTTTATTGGGAGTTCTACTCCTGGTGCCAGATGAAAAATAACTCATTGGCTCCTGACACTTACTAGTCAGAGAGGTGGCCTGGGTTATGTCATCGCTTCACGTGGGGGAGAGAAGGTCCGGAGCTGTCGCACCAGCTGCAGATAAGCTCTTCTGCAGTAGGGGAGATGTCCTGCTACAGGCTGTGATCCAGTGGGAGACCTGGTGAAGAGAGGAGGCCCCTGCTTTCAAGCTGGAGCAGCCCATCCTTGGAGGACTGCACCTCATGGAAGAGTGACCCACGCCACAGCAATTTTGGAAGGACTATTTGCCCGAGGGAGGGATTCACATTGCAGCAGGTTTGGCAGGACTGCTGCTCGTGAGAGTGGACAACTGTCTCCCATGGGAAGGGACCCCACGGCATAGAAGAAGGACTCCTCTCCTGAGCAGCAGAAGAAAACCTGGGGTGACAAACTGACCAAACCACCCACACCCTGTCTCCCTGCACTGTTGGTGGGAAGGAGGGAGGGGCTGGGGAGAAAAAGGTGTTTCTAAGGGCTTATTTTACTTCTCATTACCCTCCTCTGATTTTGTTAGTAATAAACTCACTTTGTACATCTAAGTTGAGCCTGTTTTGCCCTTGGAGTGTTTTGTCCCGGTCCTTATCTCAACTCATGAACCCTTCATTAATTTTTTCTCTCCTCTGTCCACCTATGGCAGGGAAGGATGAGTGAGCGGCTTTCGTAGCTGTCTGGCGTTTGGCCAGTGTCAAACCATGACACTTAACCCCCGACTTTGTCAACAGTTAATGCCTAAAAGTGTCTTCCTTGGCAGAAGCCATGGGACGGCGAGGCAAGAGTGAGCAAGAAGGGCAGTGGCTTTGAGCTCAAGAAGGGGCACAAGAAAGGCCCTCTGGGCAAAGGGCATACCGAGCACGGCTGGGGCACAGAGATGTAAGAGAGCGGTGGGCACCTTCAGGATGCACTGAGTGACCTTGCTGTAAGCAGGGCAGGATCTTTGTTCCCTGTCATTGGCCTTTTGCCATCGTGCTCCTTTGGCTGCCCGGACAGAAGGACAACCCTGTAAGGAGGGTGAGAGCCTCTGTCTCTGTACCTGACAGGGGAAATGGAGCTCTCCTGGCTGCCAGCTCACCCTGTAAGCAGAGCAGGGCTTTTTTGCAGTCGCGGTGGCTTTCTACATGCTGCTGGCCCTGGCCAGCATGGCCCCATGTAGTCGGGGTGCATCACAGCCTTTGTCTCTTGGTCAGCCCTGAAGCCCCTCAGGGTATCAAGACCCCTCTTGCCTCCCTGAAGTGCATCAGAGTGCGGCGAGCGCTAAGGCTGAGACCTGCCAGGGGACACGGGAGTGTGATCTCAGGGCTGGCAGCACTGGTGTGGGGCAGGTGTGCCACTGGGGCCAGGACATGCACTGTGTTCCCAAGGGAGTCACGGCCTTCCCTGTGT
>VZTD01002618.1:0-33588 GCA_013397725.1 Rhagologus leucostigma
TGGTGGATGAGAGGCTAGACATGCCCTGGCCGCGTGCACTGGGACCCAGAAACCAACCCTACCCCTAACCCTTCCCCCCTCCCCACCCCCCCCGGAGTCCTTGGCTGATCCCACAGCGCGGGCAGCAGGGAAGGGGGGAATTCTGCCCTGCTCAGGTGAGACCCCACCTGCAGAGCTGCCTCCAGCTCTGGGGACTAACATAAGAAAGATGTGGAGCTGCTGGAACAAATCCAGAGGAGACCATGGAGATTCTTCAAGGGCTGCAGCCCCTCGGCTCTGAATCCAGGCTGGGAGAGCTGGGGGTGTTCAGCTCGGAGCAAAGAAGGCACCGGGGAGATCTTAGAGCCCCTTCCAGTGCCTAAAGGGGCTCCAAGAGAGCTGGAGAGGGACTTTGGACAAGGACTTGGAGTGACAGGACAAGGGGGAATGGTTTCTCACTGCCAGAGGGCGGGATTAAATGGGATGTTGGGAAGGAATTGTTGGCTGTGAGGGTGCTGAGGCCCTGGTACAGGCTGTCCAGAGCAGCTGTGGCTGCCCCATCCCTGGAAGTGTTCAAGGCCAGGTTGGAGGGGGCTTGGAGCAACCTGGGATAGTGGAAGGTGTCCCTGCTTATGGCAGGGGGATGGGACTGGATGAGCTTTAAGGTCCCTTCCAACCCAAACCATTATAGAATTCTATGATTTTACCCTTCTGTTCACCAGTAAAACACACCAGGACTTCAGCTGTTTTAAAAAAAAATTCCTCCAAAAACAAGGGAATGTCATTCCATTTTCTCATCTGTTCACTTAAAATACATTTTTGTGCAAAAGGCTGTAATGAAGGTGTAAGCCCCATTAATGAATTAACATCATTTAATAGGAAAGCAGTTTACTTTTAATAAACTGCTGGTTTGAAAATTTGCTTTTATGGTGAACAGTAAAGAATTTTTTGAAAAGTTTGTAAGGCAATCATCCTCTGCTTATTGAGTCACCTATCAGCACTGCAGCTCCTTGGTAGTGTGTAGCTGCCACTGTCTCCAGAAGGTGTTGGCATGGAAACTTAAGGCAGGGAATACTGTGTCTCTGGAAAGTTGTCACCCGTGTCTGTGTAAAATGTTCATCAAAACAACATGGAAAATTTCCATGTGGTCTTCAGAGGGATTTGGTGGGGATGTCGCCAATACTCTATATGCCAGCAGCATTAGCCGGAGGTATTTGGGACATTATTACCAGACAGCAACATAAAAACTACACAGACTGAATTCTTAGAATTTATTTGTGTGTTTCACTGTTGAACTTTGCTGTTTTACCGACACTGCTGATCTCGAAATGCGGTTTTGTGTCGAGTTCTAGGGGCACGATGGCAATACTCCTCTGTAACTGCAACGTGTATTCTTGAGCATTTCCATGACAGGTTGGATATATAAATAGCTGGTTTTTGTCCTGCTTAGGTACAGCAGCAAAGGCAACTTCACCAGTGCTGTTTGTAAGAGCCACCATCCCCATTTTCGTGATACCCATCACTCCTGTTTGCCTCTCTGCTTCACAATGCTGTGTTTTGCTGCAGTGTCACTTGAGCCTTTTTTTCTTCTGCAGTCACTTAACTCTCCTTGCCCAGCTCCAGTGTGCATATCCCCATCTAAACAGTTCTTTTGTGGTTAATTTAAATTAAAACTGAAAACAAGAGGCTTGTGCCTGTTCATCTTGCAGAACCTGAGTGGTATAAAGTACGTTATTCCTCTTGGCTGGTCCCTGTGTTGCCTGTGTCATCCTTTAGAAGCGGCTCAGCAGCACAACAAACACCAACCCGACATTTATCGGGTCATTTTGGAGAGGCTGATATGTGAGGTTTTCCTAAAAGCCTTCGTGAAAGAATGTAAAAGAAGCGTATTCAGCTCCTGGAGGGAGAATAATCTGGTTTTTGCTAGAGGTTGCCTGAAGCATCCTTACTATTACTTTATTTTTCTGCTTTCTAATGCGCACCATTTTCTATGTGAATTTCTGTAATTTTTCCTCTGCCCACTATTTTGTTTGACTTTCCTCTGTTTTCCCCAGGCAATCGTGTCAATCTTCAATTTAGTCATCTTGGTCTCAGAGTATAGTCCAGTCTCTAAGCTTTTAATATTAAGATTAACCCCTCAACATCGGGTATCCTCAGTAGCAGCCTTGCCTTTATTTTGTCTTTAAACTGAGTTGATATTTACTGAAAAGGGTTTATGGACTTTTAAAATTTTAAACATGAAGAGGGAAAGATCAGTGAGTAAATACAGTCTAATTCTACATCCGGAACAGATTTTCACATATTGCCAAGTTTTTCCAGCATGCAGTGCTCTGAAGGTAGCTAATGACCAGATTCATCTGCCTCAGTGAAATATGAGTGTATTGATCTGCCTAAGTGAAATATGCCGGGATTGCTGAAGTGCAGATCTGGCTTTGACAAGGAGATGGATGGCCCATTTTAGCAGCAAAACGTTTTTTTTAATGTTGGGAAACTATCTTGTCTACGAAGAATAAAGTAATTTATAGTAACAAATGGAAAATACTTTTCTTGCTGGAAATTACCCCATTTGTTTCCATTTTCCATGATGTATTTTGCTCATTATGCTGCAGGAAGCAAATCCAGCACTTTATCAGGAACAGCTCATGCTGGTACAATAGGGAATTGAGGTGGGGGCTGCAGAGTTGCTGTGCATTCCTGGGAAGGGGTTGCATTAGTGGGAATTAATTCCCGCATTAGTGGGAATTGCTATCGCTTGTGTAACTGCTGGACAGCCACGAGGACAATGCTGAGGTGTTGTTCCGACTCTGCAAAATGCTTTTTGTGCATTTGGAAGGAATTTTTAAATAAATGACAGTGTTCAAGCAGGTGAGAAGTTGACTTCATTTGGAGCTCAGGGCTCGTGTTCGGCACAGGATGCGCTGGCTGTTCAGAGGGTGTGCTGGGCTTCTTCTGTCCTTATTTGAGGGCTTAAGGTGGTTTTGTGTGTGTTTTGGTTAATCTGTGGACATGACCGACCTCTCTGAAGGGCTGATAGGTAATCTTGGTTCCAGTTTGAAATACTCCTCATTGTTCTATGGTTTTGTTTGGAGGGAAGAGGGTGCAGATTGAAATTCCGTTTGCTGCTGGCAGTTGCTGAGGTCATGTTTGAGAGTTGAGTACAAGGTGTGAAATGCCCTCACCTTGGCTGAAAGGGAAGGGAGAGTATAAACTTGCCAAAACCAAAACATGCAGCCAACTTTGCAGAAGTGACACGTGGAAAACCTGGTTAGTGGTGAGAGGGATTTGATGGTTTGGGATTTTTTCCTAATTTGACATATATGCAGGTACAGTAATTGGTTGAAGATGTAGGTGAGTGGGCCTTGTATGAGGACTGCTGTGGGTCTGTGACCTGTTTGAGGTGGTCTCCTCAGCAGCTTTGAGCTCACAGGCTTCACAGGCTCCTGTCAGAAACACTTCTGCAGCAGGTTTATGCATTTCATAACCTGTTGGTGATGTAGTTTAACAGGAGCAGTTGTCTGTTCCAGCCTTTGTCCCTGCTGTTGTGCTACACCGGCATCTGTCTGCTGCTGCCCATCTCCTGCTCTGGGTTTGGAGACAAAGGTTGAGCTTTTTCCCTAAAGCCCTGAGTGTTCTGCTGTAGTACATAACTTAAATTTACCAAGGTCACTGAACCCTATTTAATGTGCTTTCTGGGAGGCTGACAGGGTACAAAAGATTGGTTTGTACCCTCCTGTCAGAAGGATGAGGCAGTAATACAAGAGCTCAGTTATTTGTGTGCTGAAGGGGCCGTGGTTCTCCAGTGATGTGACAGATTCACTAATGATACCTGACAGAAGTATTGCAAAGGAGTAATTGTAAAAAAACCCAACTCTCTTTTTTATTATGCGGTGTTTTTAAGAAGGAAATATTTTTTTTATATAATTTGAAGAATGCAGGTTCCCACGTGACAAAATATTGAACTCAGGTGGCTAGTGAGTAGGTGTAAATTGAATGGAAACTGCTTCAAAATACAGTGAAATAGTTTCTTGTCTGTAGCGACCTTGAATTTTGGTAATAGGTTTTGTATTTTAATACATTATGTTGATTTTCAGACAGTTCCAGAATATTGTCACTGTCTTGTTCGGGAGGTGAAGGGGGATGGTTGTTAGTCAGCTCTCCTTAAAATCACTGTGCCAGAAGAAATTCTTCCCTGTGAGGGTGAGGAGGCCCTGGCACAGGTTGCCCAGAGAAGCTGTGGCTGCCCCATGCCTAAAAGTGTCCAAGGCCAGGTTGGATGGGTCTCGCCTGGGATAGTGGAAGGTGTCCCTGCCCATGGCAGGGGGTGAAACAAGGTGAGCTTTAAGGTTCTTTTCCGACACAAACCATTCTGGGATTCTGTGATTTGATAGCACAAAATATTTTTCCATCAAGGTTGTTGTATTTAAAACAACCCAACTCTTCGAACTGCTTGCTTTTCCCGAAACTTCTATAGCAGTGAAACATAATTCTTGTTGTGAGATCCTGCTTTACAAATTATTCTAATTTGTTCTTTTTTCTTTTTAAGGAAAAGTCATCAACAAGGACTTGCGCCACTACCTGAGCCTTCAGTTCCAGAAGGGCTCGATAGACCACAAACTCCAGCAAGTGATCAGAGACAATCTCTATTTGAGAACCATCCCTTGTAAGTATGTAAAAATCAACCTCATTTGATCTGTTCCTGCTAACTCCCACATGATCTGTGAGCTTGAAATGCCTTCTCTCTTAATCTGAGAGTTTTGCCCGGCAGCAGGGACTCCTAGCTTTGCTGCAGTAGTTTCACATCTGAAGTTGCCAGGAATTGGTACAGCCAGTATGGACTGAAAACGTGCAAAAATTTGAGAATTCAAAGCTCAGATTGTTTCAGTAGTATGTCTGCATTGCTCTTCACAAGTTTGTCAGTAGTTGTTAGAATGACTGCAGCCACCACAAGAAATAAATCTTTCTCAGCATGGTCGAGCAGTGCAAAAACGTCCTGATTTTTGTCAGTGTGTTGGGGTTTTTTTTCTTCACAAAGAGCAAACTGAGACCTTGAGTGTCAAGTGCACTAGGCAGAGCAGGGCAGCTGGAAGGAGGGTGGCAGGAGGGGTTGGGTGCAGAAGGGGTGGCAGTGGCAGAAGGTACAGGCAAACTGTTCATCCTGAGAAGACTGATTAAAAAAGCTCTTCACTGACTGTTTAAATATTCATTGCGCTAAAAACTTCCTTTGTCAAGCAACATTTTTGTATCTACAGGAATTCTGCTCTGTTCTCTCTGAGCACACTCGAGAGTTTGTGGCTTTCTTAAAGTGCATTTCACTATTACTAGCTTTTATTTACTAGCTCATGTTCATGCTGCTGCCTGAAAAAATGGACATATGCCTTTAAAATGCTATTAGGTAGTAGGCAGTTATGAATAGTAATGAATCGGTGCAATCCTTTCAGGAGAGCTTTAATTAAGCTGTTTTAACTATGGGAGGCCTATTTTCATAGACAAAACACTTTGACAACCTGTGCATTAACACAGCAATGTACTGATAAAGTTTACCTACAGCCAGGGGTTGGAGTGTGGCTGAATTACACTCTGAATTGTAGGTTAAAAAATAAAGTTTTGTGCCTAGTTGTGGATTTGGTGGCCCAAAAATCAAATGTGCTCAGTCATGATGACCTCATTGCAAATTAGAGAATTGGTGCTGGTTGAAGCAGGGAAAGATGCAGCACCATTACAGCTGGGTTAAAATAAAATATCCCAGCTGTTCCCAGAATCTCAGACTGGGATTGCCTGGCCCAGGTGTCGTCAGCTGCCACAAAAGTTGTTTTTGGTTCACTGACCATAAAAAATATTTCTCTCTTAATTACCACCTCACCCAACTTTTTCTCTCCTCCTCCCTCAATACCAGAACTGTCATTCCTATGTAATTTACTGGCCCAGTTTTTATACATTATTGTTCACTTGCTCACCAGTTGTTCTAACTCTTACTGGAGTGACATCATCTCTGTGTGAAGATTCGAAAATACATTGTTTTTACTGAACTGTGCAGCAGGCAGCATTTGATAACAGGCAGCACTTAAGTATCTTACAAGTGTGTTTTCTGTGTGTTTGCAGGCACTACAAGGGCTCCCAGAGATGGGGAGGTCCCTGGGGTAGACTATAATTTCATTCCTGTTGAGCAGTTCAAAGCGCTGGAAGAAAGTGGAGCCTTACTAGAAAGTGGAACATATGATGGTATGTCGGTGATATTTAATGGAATGAGACTAAGGACCCAGTACTTGTGTCCAGGATCTTAGTCCGAGTGTAGCTCCTTGTGGTACCAGTTTTCCTGCTCACTTGGTGGTCGTGATAGTAGTAGAGAGACAATAGTGAGTCTGTTTCTGGATTACTGTGAAGAGGAGGAACGATCTTGTTTTAAAGCTCTCTGATAAACCACGGATTGTCGTTTCAACCAATCTTAATCCTACCTGATTATTTTCAGTGTTACATTTTTGGGAAGCATTCTGAAAAGGTTTGTCTGTGCCTGGTACAAATTTAAGAGAATTTAGTCGATTTTGTGTAAACCTCAGAGAAGAGAGCCACGTTCTCTTCTCAGGTGCGCTTTAAAAGGACAGAAGGCAAGAGAAATTCTGACCCAGCAGGGAAACAAAAGCATTTTTCAGTGAAAAATTGAACAGCTCTAAACCAGATTGTCCAAATCGGTAGCAAAGTTGGGTTTGTTAAATGTGGTGAGGAAAAACATTGTAATGAAGGTAGTGAAAAAAGAAGATTTTAAAAGTAGACAATCCTGTGAAAGGCTCTGTGCCTCTTGTTTTCCGTATCCCACGCTATCTGTTAATATTGTCCCGTCTGAGGAAATCTAAGCAAATTTAGGCTAAAGTAGTACTTTTTTTTTTTATTCCTTAGCTGCACTTTATCTGGCTGTCCCCTCTCTGAGCCTTGTCCTTGCTTGATATTTGCAGAAGGGTTTTCTTTACTTTATTTACATGGTCAAAACCATATCCAGGCACCAAAAGTTACCCCAGCAGGCATTCTGGGAAGCTTCCTTGCTTTGTGCTCAATTCCCTAACAAAAATCGTATGAGCAGTCAGGAGAGAGGTCAGTTGCTGAAATTCTTTTCCAGAAAACAGCAGATGATTCCTTTGTGCTTTAGATTAAAATACTGAGGAAAAATCTGTTCTTTTTTCTGAAGTAAAAATAATTTTTAGATGAAGCCATATTGATATCTTTGTTTTGCAAGTGTATTGTCAGTAGAAAATTGCAAATATTAAAAACAGATTACTTGTTAACTGATTTTATGGAAATAAATACTTTGTTTCTGCACAAAATTAATTTGCTTTTTGACTTCAGGATTTCTGTTGCTGCGTTAGTTAGTATATAGAGTAAGAATGATTGATTTTCACTCTTTCGCTCCTCTCAGATTGCTCCCTAAGTCTCTTTATGGAGTATAAGTGAATTCCAGGCAAAGTAACAAATCCATCTTTTTCTTTAGAAAACTTACGGGAGGATAAAAGTTTTGAGTTAACCTCCTGTTTTCTGACAACTAGTGCTTCATTGGCAAGAAGTCAGTGTATGAATAAATAGGCTTTGACTGTTGACTGAGGTTTGGTAGTGGTGATGTCTTCTTTGAGGCTTTAAATTTTCACCAAAACATGTTTGCGTCTGCAGTAAAATGATAACAGCCACTGCCAGTGCATTCAGCGGTATCAGTGCTTCAGTGATCCTGATTTCTGTCTCATTTTCAGGTAATTTTTATGGTACTCCGAAGCCTCCAGCAGAGCCCAGCCCCTTTCAGCCTGATCCGGTGGATCAAGTTCTTTTTGACAATGATTTTGATACTGAATCGCAGAGGAAAAGAACCACATCCGTCAGCAAAATGCAAAGGATGGAAAGTTCTCTCCCTGAAGAGGAGGAAGAGGAGGAAAAGGAAGCAGTTAATGGCAGCGGAGGGATAGGTTGGTTGACGAGGGGAAAAATTGCCTGGAATATCGTATGAATGGATAAGGACTATACAAATAACATTCGTGCTTCCTTAGTTTTGGTGAAGTTTGAAGGCAGTTTCTATTCAGGCTGGTGCTTCTACTCGATTTTGAAATGGCCTTTTAAAAAGAACCAGCTGTTCTCCCGGCCAGATGTGCAATTGCATCATAAAATGCACTGCTTGGTCAAGAACATGTGGTGCTGGATATGGGCCAGTTACACGAGCGGGAAGGAAAAATTTATCCACTCTTCAAGTAACAGAATCCTTCACAGAGTAGAATTCATACCCTGTAGATGTTACTGTTTAATTTTTAGGCAATTACTGAATTTGCACACAGGAGATTTTAGGGAATTGATTGGTTTAAGGGGCAACGTTGGCTCATACTGTAAAATTTTCAGATGATTTTGCAAAGGGGAACTGTCGCACAACCTGAAACCACCCGAGGGGGAGCTTGTGGAGAGAAATAAAGCCAAGCGTGTTGAGGCTGGAGTGGTGTCCAGCAAGACCTTTCTGGGATTGGCAGGATGCCCTTTTCCTTTTGCTGTCATGGTTACTCGTCTCGAGGGGGGAGAACTGATGGTGGAGAGGAGCTGTCACATTGCATTTGCAGCTGATCCTGTGCGTTAGTGTTTAGGACAGAGTTATACTGACCAGACGTGACCTAATCTTGTCGTCTTCAGGGCTGGCAACACCACAGAGGGGCCAGTGGTCAGGCTGGTGGTCGGGTGAAGGTCACAGACATCATCATGTCACAGAGGGTACCAAGCATAACCTCAGTTCTGAGGGGTGGAGGCTTCCATTTAAAGTTTCCTGCAGGAATTTTTGGGATCTTTTTTCTAGTTGTGGCTTGTAGGAAGGTGTTGTTTATTTTACTGGCAGTTTGGGTCTTCTCTACGTTTCCTTCTGATTCTTTGAGGAATATTAGTAGGATTTTTTGGGTTGTTTTATGGCATTACAAACACTGTTCTCTCTGTAGAAACGGCAACAGAGCGTAGTCAACTTGGATTTCTGCCAGCATTGATTTTTCAGAGTAGGCTCAGACACATAATACGAGGTTAATTCTGTTTGGCAGGGGAAGAGCAGAGTTCAGTGTTTTCATGTCAGCTTTTCAAAGTTCACAGCTGAAAAAAAAAGTGAAAAAATGCACATCACATACAGGAATGTGTTTGACATCCACTTGTAGCCAGATTAAGAGGGTGGTTCTTTGTGAGAAATAACATAAGCGTCTGACAAACACTTTCCCTGAACAACTGCAGAAAACAAAGAAAAACATTCAGATTCTCCTGACTGGATGAAACCTGTTCCCAGCTACAACCAGACAAGCAGCAACATGGACTTCAGAAATTATTTGTCGAGGGATGAGACGCTGGAACCACTACCCAAGAACTGGGAAATGGCCTACACAGACACCGGCATGATCTACTTTATCGAGTGAGTAACTCTCTCCTTGGAGGAGAGAAGTGCTGGTGGCTGCAGTGTGGAAAGCTGCTCTTGCACCTCTCTTCTGCTCTTGCTGCTTCTATTTCTTTATGAAATTTAATATATTCCTACTCTTACCTTCCTTACTCGTAGTCCTCAATGTTGCACGCTCGATACAATTGCCATCATGCAGGAAAACCTTATGGTTCCGCCTGCAAAGTCAGTTTGTTTGTTCTAAGTTTTGTATCTCACAAATACAAAGCTGGCTGGGTATTGCTAAGTGAAGTATAACGTGGAAATCTTCTCTATGTCAAATTTCTCTGAAAAATTTATCTGAAACTTGAGACCTTGTTTATTTTTTCTTCTCTGCTTGTGTTCCTTGGCTGGGAATGGATGTTTCAAAATACAAAGAGCCCAGATGAAAGCCCAGGATAGGAAAGTAGCTCGTGTGCGCACATGTAAAACTGCCTCATTTATGAGTTCTAAGGCAAAAATGAAACAGAAACCTTCCTGAGAGTTAAGCATGTGAGGAGGCTAAAAATAATTTTTTCCTGTCAGGTAGAAACAGCTGCTGTTCCCTTACGAGCTTTTGGGGACTGGGGAGAGGGTCTGTGCCTCTAATACTTCCCATGTGTCCTGGAGACTCTCCAGTGTGCTGGTGCCTTTTCTTTTTACTATTTTATGATGTGACTGAGGCACAAATAAAGGTTATATTATCTGAAGTGTACAGTTTCCCTACGATAGTAAATACTTATAGCAAATTTTCTTCAGTGTGAGGGAGTTCTCTTACTGGCACGTGTTCTGCTCCACAGTCACAACACCAAGACAACCACGTGGCTTGACCCCCGGCTCTGTAAGAAGGCCAAAGCTCCTGAAGATTGTGAAGATGGAGGTGAGATGTTCAGAATGCATTTGTCACCTGTCGCTGATAAATGTTTGAGTTTATCCCAGCTGGATGCAATCCATTACTGCTGTGGTAGAAGCTTCTCCCTGGTAGATGTGACTCTGGAGCTGGCAGTGCAGTGCTGAGTGTCCCCTGTTTGGTGGCAATAGGAATTTACATAAGACTGGGAAAGTCCATGGTGTATTTTCCCTTGGAGTAGTCGAATCTGGCTGAATGGAAGGTTTATCTGCATTCCTGAGCAGAATAAGAGATGTTTTGTTCCAATAAGTGTCATTCTTAAGGAGAAAGCTGCACGTGAGTGATTGATCTCACTGGAAACTGTTGTATAGGTGGAATATGGCAGAAGGAGAAGGTCCATAAGTAACAGAATATAGAAATAACAAAGAAGGTATGGCAAAATACATATTGCTAACGATAGCTATTGCGTGTGACATAGTATTTGAATGCAGAAGCTAAGGGAACAATCTGACCGCTTTCAATTCCTTCAAGACTTCCAGGTCAGTAGCCTGCAGGTAATTCCTGTGACCGTTTCCTACACAGCTGGGCAATTCAGTCTGCTAGAAAAGAGTATCAGATAGCTCTCTCTTCAGCAAATGCCTGACACATTCCAAATGCTGAAGCAGGCTCAGAATGACCTGTCATCCTTCAAAATTGCCCAGCGTAACAGCCACGTATCCATAATGAAGCCAGCTGGAACAATGACTGCGTACTGCTGCTTATTAAACGTACGTGCAGCTCACCACAGGAGAAGAAGAGCACTTAAAACAGAGATGCAGGATCTCCAAATGAACAATACTGAAATTATTAGACCCACTGAGTCTTTTGTCAGACCCTGTGGAGCGATGCTGGTATTAGTAAGTGGTAACATGCTGTCATATACTAGGGAAATTCCTGTTGCTGTCAAACTTAGGGCAGCCTCAAACAAGATTGCAGGGCAAATTTATCCTTAAAATGTCTGGCTAACTGACTATATTAATTATTCTAATATTTAAATTTCCATGGGCAAGAGAACTAGAACGATAAACTTGAATAATCTGACTTCTGCGGTAACTGCTTAACAGCTTCAGTCAGTCATGAGCTGCTGGCACCCTCTTACCAGATGCTGAGTTTGCCATAAAAAGGAGCCTTTTGCACGTAACTTTCAGTACAAACAGGTCTTTTAAGTTTATCTTATGTTTAAAGTGGTGTGATTTCGTTGAATACAAGTCTCATCATTTAGTGGAAGAAAGAGTAAGAGTTACAGAGCTTCAGATTCCCTGGAACAGGCTGATACCTTTCATCACGGAAGAAAATGGGACCTGTATTTTCTGCATATTTTTCATGAGTCTAGGTGTTCTTTAATGAAAACTCTGATATTTGCAGATAGTTTTCCCCTGTAATGGAGAACTTGGTCTTTCTGATTGCAGAACTTCCTTATGGATGGGAAAAAATAGAAGACCCTCAATATGGGACGTATTACGTTGAGTAAGTGCTAATCATTGATTTGGCGTACTTATAAATTGAGCAGGAAATTCTGAAGTGCTTGATACCCAGTAAGTAAAGGTTGTAATGCAGTGCAAGGCCAGGTTGGACAGGGCTTGGAGCAACCTGGTCTATTGGAAGGTATCCCTGCTCACAGCAGGGGGTGGAACTGGATGGGCTTTAAAGTTCCTTCCAGTCCAAACCATTCAGTGATGCTGTGAAAGTATTAAATATATCCAGGAAAAACAGTTCTGGGGGCAGTGAACTCATGGCACAAACTTCTGGCAGCACTGGCATGTGGGGAAATCCACAGTGTGGCCTTAAAGACTTAGTGGAATGGTTTTCATTCGGGGAAGGAAAGCAAGTAGCAACCAAAATAATTTATAAGTGGAAATGAGCTGATGTCATTTTTCTTAGCTTTAACAAGAACAGAGTCACTTGACTTAAGAGTGGCACCTGATAACTTTAAAAAAGCAAAAATAACTTGTAGATCATTGCTGTCTCCAAAGAGCCAAGTCAATAACCACTAAACTGCTGCAAGAGCTCTTTTGAATCTCTTTCCGGCCAGAGGAAATTAAATCTCTCCTTAACCATGGAGAAGAAAATCGGTAGAGTTGAAAATGTAGGTTCGGAGAACAAGCAAACATTTTTCACTTTGCAGAGCCAAGGTATTTGAATTCTGCTCAAATTTGTTGGTTTTCCCCTCCTCTGCTGTACTGCTCTAGCATCTTCTAGGAAAAAGGCGATGCCTGAGTTTGTAAACACTGTAGGTAGATGAGTCAAGAGAGAAAGCAGATTTGCTCAGTTCTAAACGATTGCAACTCTACCTAGTGATTAAAGGGAGTAAAATTTTATTTGCCTCAAAGTAAATAAGCTGCTGAAAGAACAAACATGCTTTCAGTATTGGTTATGAGAGGTTTTTTGTTCATTCCTCCAGAGCATTCATCTGAGATAGAAAAAAATAGTGTTTGTAGATGTATTTTTTTGGGCTTGTCTTTGTTGGGAAATAGTCAGAATGTTTTCTGTTGAAATCCTGACCTACCTTTTGTATGCCTGCAGTCATATTAACCAGAAAACTCAGTTTGAAAATCCAGTATTGGAAGCCAAAAGGAAAAAACAGCTAGGACAGACTGATGCTGGCCCTTCCAAATCAGGTATCACTGAATATTGTGTTCTTTGTCGCGTATATTTTTATCTGCGTGCATTACAAAAACTCACTTCTGGAATTCATCAAGGCATCAGCCTTGTCTTTTTGCTAGCCATTACAGTGTTACCCTCCCAGATCTTTAGGGTTTTTTGAAGGATTTTTTCATGTTAAAATTGAACCGAGGCACTAAGACTGCTTTTAAATCATTGTGATTACTCTGAAGCTGGTTGTTATAAGCAGCTTTGGAATATATGGAGGGTTAGAAGAGCCATCTGGAAGATGCAGGTAAAACCGCACCTGGAGTTTTTATGCTTTTGATCTACTTAAAGCTTGGTATTCAAGGATTAAAACTGGGAATTCGAGGCGGGAGGTTTGCATGCAGCTCTGTTGAAAACTGTTCAAAAAAACTCTTAACTTTTCTATTCGCTGAATTCAACTGGAACGTCAGTGTAGCATTTTCCTGTCTGTTTGTTTTATTCCTTAAGAGTGCTTCAGAGGCTGACCAACAATAAAAAAATCATGAACCTTTGTGACACCTTAGAAACAAACAAAAAACTTAGCGGAACTAACCCTGGTTTCCTGCCTTCCTGTCTCTGTATTCCATGATTCCAAAGGACCAGGGAGGTCTGTCTTCACTCGAGATCCATCCCAGCTTACTGGAGCACTTATAAGGACATCCCTGAAAAAAAGTACCATGGGATTTGGCTTTACAATCATCGGAGGGGACAGGCCTGATGAGTTTCTCCAGGTGAAGAATGTGTTAAAAGATGGACCTGCTGCACAAGATGGGAGAATTGCTCCAGGTCAAGTATTATTCCCCTAAACTTCCGTTTCCTGGGGTACTTTGGAGAACGCAGCTCGAGGCACAGGAGATTGGATGACTCCACCCACATCCTCACTAAATTAAATCTTTTCAGATTTGTGAAAGATCTGTGCAGAGCAGTGTCTGAAAAGGAAAAGAAGCAACATGCTAGATGAAAATTGACTTTAAGGGCACTTCTGAAGGTTTCAGTACTTCTGCTTTAGCAAAGACACTTGTCTTCACGTTTATTCATAGAATGGTTTCCCTCTCTGTATGTAAAGTAAAAATAGTGTGTTTGAATCCTGGTCTGTTTTGCCTTGTTGCTGCCAAAAGCCATGACACCAGTTTTTAAAACTGCAGAAAACCCATAGCAAGAATGAGGAAGCAAAGTCGTGTAAGCTGGACAAGTGAGGAGGGAAGAGGGATGAGGGCTCCTGCAATCCATGAAGTCTTGCACATTTTTTCATGGTTATTGCATGTGTAATTAAGTTACCTATAACCTATGGTTTGCATATTAGAAAAGGCAAAATGCTTCTTTACGTATAACATGAATTCTTACTCTTCAGATGAGTAAAAGAATTCATACTTTGAACGATTCAATACTGTTGACTTACGGAATGGAACAATTTCCCGTTTTGTTGCTGATGCGTTGTTTGAACTTGTTTGTATGTGGTTCATTTTCCACCTCTGCAAAAATGAAAACAATCCTGCAGAACTGTTGGAATGAAAAGATGTGCAGCTCTTCTGGTTGTAGGTCATGGAATAAGACAGATCCTGTTTTACTGATGCCTGGGTATTAAAGGGATCGGACGGTTTGCAGGGCATATTGTACCGCCCGTGCAAAGTTTCACATGAAAATCATGGAAACACAAAACAAGGTTTTGGGATCTGAAGCCCACATCACTTCATTTTGAAAATGTAGTCTTAGCCACGTGTGGCAGCAGTGTCAGAGTACGGAGCATGTGTGTGTGTGCAATCGTAGCTTAAGGCCAGCCGGTCCTAAAATAAACACAGGGCCAAAAAAATCCAATTTATTCTGCATTGGGTTTAGGATGCTGTGCAATATGAATTAAAGTAGAAGACATCTGCTTGCTCTAGTGTGCGTGCTTTGCTTCATCTCCCATGGCTGTACAGTATCATTTTTTAAATCTGCTGCAGATTAAACTTTATATATTTAGCACACTGTGTCCTGAGATGAAATAGAATAAATGCAAAGAGGAAATCCTTTATGCTTTTTGGCAATATTAGCTATGAGGTAATATCCCAGACACTAGTTATTAGTTTGAAGACAGCACTGTGATTTCCTCAAGGCAGGCTTTTGTTGAAGGTTTCGCTTCTGTTTTTGACACTGTTGAACTTTTTTTTGTAACAGGTGACGTCATCGTGGACATAAATGGAAGTTGTGTTCTGGGCCATACCCATGCAGATGTTGTCCAGATGTTTCAGCTCATTCCCGTCAATCAGTATGTGAACATGACTTTGTGTCGTGGGTACCCTCTTCCTGACGACAATGAAGACCCCGTGGTGGATATCGTGACAGCCACGCCTGTCATTAATGGCCTGCCGGTAGCCAAGGGAGATGCTTCCGTGTCCAGCCAAGATTTAGTAGCAGGAACAGTCGTGTTGGACCAGAATGGGAAAATGTTGGTCAACGGTCGCCTGAACGGCCCTTCCGTGGATTCAGCAGAGCAGAGGGTCTCCTTTGCCTCCTCAGGAGGCTCTCAGCCGGAGATGGTCACCATCCCTCTGGTCAAAGGGCCTAAAGGCTTTGGGTTTGCCATTGCAGACAGTCCCACAGGCCAGAAGGTGAAGATGATTTTGGACAGCCAGTGGTGCCAAGGCCTACAGAAAGGCGATGTCATCAAGGAGATTTGCCATCAGAATGTGCAGAGCTTGACCCACTTGCAGGTGGTGGAGGTGCTCAAGCAGTTTCCAGTAGGAGCAGAGGTGCCCCTGCTTATCTTAAGAGGAGGTACGGACAAATTTGCGGTTGTTATGTTGGTTATAAGCTTTTTAAAGTCCCTTTTTAGCGTGATATCTAAATCGTGTCTGGTCTTGACAGCTAAGCAGCAGCTCATTATATCTCTGAGCCATTATGTTCTAAGTTTAATTTATATCCCTGACTATTTAGGGTGAGAGCGTGTTGCTGGGGTTTTGTTTGGGGTTTTAGTTAGGTTTTTCTTTGTTTGTTTTTTTCCTCAAAAATTACATGGTGGTATGTTTATGCACTGTCTCTTCCAAGTCTCTGGGGAGTGCTAAAGCAAACACGTGGTCTCCAGCATGATGCAAAGCATGTGATGGACTGAGTTTTGTGAGGTTCTCCAAATGTATTCCAGTAACTGTGTTTGTAATGAACAGGGGGTTGCAGAAGACAGGAAGAAGCATTAACAAAGAGGTGGGGCTGATCACTGGGAATAGCAGAAAAATCCTCATTTTTCATTTGCATATCCATACCTCTTCCTTGATTGTCAGTCACACACCAGAATGCATCTTCTTCGCAAAAACTGCAGTAGATAGTGTGTGTCTTTCAGTGGAAGCTGAATGGATTATGAAGCAGCTCCTGGCTGCTCAGTGTCCCTTCGGGCTTTATTGTAACCCTGACTTCAGCTGCTGGCATTTGCAAAAATCTCCAGATCTTTTTCTGTATAAATGCTACTATTCCTTAATCAGCTAAGGAAAGAATTAGATTTCTTTGTGGCAAGTGAAATTCCTTCAGACAAATTCATAAGTCTCCTTATCCCATGAACTGAGGGATGACTTGGTTGACCAGTTTCTATCCAAAAGAGATATAGACATTTTTCATTGTTGCACAGCTTTCAATTCTAATTGAGACTTCTCTAAAGTGATGGTTTTGGTCACTTTGCCGTTTAAAAGCAGAGTAAATCAGCCCCTGTTATTTTCACCCCAGGAGCAGCTGATTATATTGCTGTAACATTGTTGAAACTTTTTGTAACCTGCTGTTAAAATTACTGTCTTATTTCCTTCAGGTCCACCCTCACCTACTAAAGCTGCCAAAGGGGTGAGTATTGGTGATGTATTTAACTTGGTTGCTGACCTGCTTTGTAATCTCATTTCCTCTGGATTTTAGTCCCTGTGATAACCTGCAAGATGGTTTAGCAAAACCACAAGCAAAACTTGGTAGTCGTAAATTCTTTGTCTAAGTAGCTGCTGTCAGAGTACCCATTAAAAGGGAAACAAAATGCAGTATCTATTTTTTTCATTGCTAACTATTAAAGTGAAATGGGATTTCTAAAGAAAGTTTATGTTCCTTTGATTCTTCTCAGTCCTCACATAGAATTAATGGGCTGGTTAGTGCTCCCCTCTGGAAATGTTTATCTTTGGATCCATATTTTCAGCTAGTCTCTACGGAGCTCTACATTCCTAGCTCGATACTCATTACTCGTGGAAGTTTGATCAGTCAGGGCATCTTTAATATCCATTAGCTCAGTAACGAATCCCTGGTCTTAATAAAACAACCTCTGATTTAATAGTGCTGATATTAATGCTTATGTTTGTCATGAAGGTTTCTGTTGTAAATTAGGCTGGTTGAACACAGATACTTCTTTAAAACTGCTTCTTGTACAGAAAAAAATCAGGGCAGTTTAGGAAGACCCCGTTACCAGAACACAGATGTAACTTCTCTTTCTATCTTTATCCTGCCGTTTGAGTGCAACCTTAGCTGTATCCCAGCGGTGGCATGACACGAGCACACGCGTTCAGCATGCTCAAAGCAGACTGTGTTCAATAAGATCTTCGGATTCTGCTCCTTGCAAGCGTCCAGCTGCCCACACTGACTAAATCAGAGCAGAAATCCCTGCAGTTGGAGGGCACTGTCCCAGTCAGCATGGATCCCATGGCAATGTGCTAAAAATAGTTTGGACTTGGGGACTGGCATTCTATTCCAGCACACATGCAGGAGCAACAGCCCACAGAGCGCTCGATGCTCAGTGGCATTAAGCAGCGTGGCAAAATAATTCACTTAAAAAGGGCAAGTTCTTGTGTTTATAAACATACAAGAAGTGTCAAACTGCTGAATGGCTCTGGGCAGTTTCTTCTGCTCTTGGTGAAAGGACAGATCTACATCTGTTCTGCTCCTGCTGTGGTTCAGCATGCACTGCCACGTGCCAGTTTTCCAGGCTGGGTTTCAGCCCAGGAGAAGTATTTAAGAGTTATTTTAGTGCATAATTGATTGGAAATTTTGATGAGAGACCACAAGGATGTTTGGTGTCCTTTCCTCATGAACAACAGGAGCGTTGCAGGTGTCAGATCATGAAAAGGCAAATAGTGAGTTGTTAATGCCTCACGCTACCCAGTGTGTCCTCCTATACTGTATGTGTATTGCTCCAGCAAACAGCTCATGCTGGGAGCACCTCTGGTGCCTGTGGGGAGGAGCTTGGCAGAGGGCAGGAGGCAGTGCCTGTGGAGCAGCGTGTGCCCATGATGCTGGACTGTGGTCCTGAGCCCTGACAAGGATTTGGTGTCTTCTCCAAATGCGATCGGTCCTTTATGCCCCACTTCATCCCATGTGTTGGTAACCACCAGCATCTGCCCAGCTTCACTCCTCTCTGAGCATCAGTCACTTCAAACCCTTTCCAAGCCCAGTCTCCAGTAGAAATTCATGTACCGGTGAGGAAGACTTCAGTACTCTGGTCAGACACATCCACCGGAAAAGTTGTAATTTTGTTCCCTTATTCCTGTGTTTTTCTTCTGCACGGTGTTCGTTGTCTTTGCACCCACAAGTGTAGTCATGCCTTTATTTAATACAGATTTTGTGTCTGTGGGCTGTTTCAGAAGGACAAGCAGGACAGTTCAGGGAGTTTGGAAGCTGTCAGCGATGCCATTCCGCAGCCGATGCCCTTCCCGCCCTCTGCTGCACGACCAGGCTCTCCTAAACCGGACCCTTCCGAAGTCTACCTGAAGTCTAAGACAATTTACGAGGACAAACGTGAGTACATCATCTTCAACTTGGAAATACTCAATTAAGAAGGAAATTTTTTTCGTTGTACGTGCACTAAAACTACTGAGACTTTGTTGCTAAGTTTGTTAACCTGCTGTGGATAAAACATTTCAAGTAATGCATAATTCAAACAGCAAGTAGAAAAAGAAAAAAGATAAAATACATTTCAACCATATTTTCAATGAAACAGTTGATTGCAGAAATAATCTCAAGGATGAATCTGAAGTAAACTGGAGCAGACCTGCTCATTTCAGAGTTTATAATAGTAGCTCAGAGTTGTGTCACCGACTGGCTTTTATCCTGGTCTGCAGCACAAATGTAGTTGTGATTTCTGCTTTGAAAATTCATTATACCATTTTGGACAGAGAATATCACTGTATTTCTGGTTACTGTGTTTTGTTACTAGAAGACTCAAGAGTGTACCACCAAAGTATAATCTTTCAATAATCAAAGATAGCTCCTAACATGTTTTGACATTGTGTTTTTTTTCTTAGCTCCAAACACAAGAGATTTAGATGTTTTCCTGAGAAAACAAGAGTCAGGCTTTGGTTTCCGGGTGCTTGGAGGGGACGGACCGGATCAGCCTGTAAGTGAAACTGCTCACAGTTCTCTCATAGTATTGCTGTTGGAATGATCCGATCCTTCTCTGTCATCCTCATTTCCCATCATCCCATCCAGGCAGTTCAGTGATGGCAAAATTGATCAATTCACTACCTGCCTTTCAGAGATCAGGAATCGGTCCAGGTTACCTTTATTTTTTCCCCTCTTTGTGGACGCCAGTCTCCAAGGTCCTGCGCCCTTCCCACTACCGAGCCCATCCTTGGCCACAGTTTTTTGTCGGGCTGAGGACACCAGTGGTGTTTCTACAGCAGTTGCTGTGTCTCGGAGCCCTTGAAAGGGCCGTGCTGGTGCCCAGCTTTTGCCCATTGCCACCTAGTCCCAGTGGTGGCCTTGGCATAGGATGTGCTCGGATTCAATGACTGGTGTGCTGTGCACAGCGGCGCATCCTGGGAAGCAGCTGAGTGGAAGGAAGCGGTTGCTCCTCCTGTCAAAATATCATTAGGCCGTTCCTTTTCTTGCAGCCCAGTTGAAACCAGGTTTGAGATGGTGTCACACCCCTTTATTCCCTGCTTCTCCCACTGGATTTTTAAGCATGCACTGAGTTGGAGGCAGCTGGGCAAATGCCAGCGCAGACACCCCTGGATAGTCCGTTCTCCAAGGGGAGGTTTTAGGAGACTCCCCTCTATTTTCAAACGTGCATAAATTTCTCTCTGGGAAGAAGCACTAAGAATTGTACTGTATATCAGGGATCTTTCTTTAAGCTGTTAAGTGGAGAGAAAAAACTTTAGGAATAGATCTGCATAGATTGTTTTCTGATTACGGTGAAGGAATTCAGTTTTTCCGTTCCCAGCTGTGATCCGGTGCTAGCCTTTTTTTTTCTTTCTCCCCTCACCAACATGCATTTAAAGTAAAGAGCAAATCCTGAGAATGTTACTTCTGTTGCACTTGATAGCATTTGTGGTGTTTGGTTTCCATAATGGCCATAGGTGTTAGGAAGTGTGGAGCTGATGTCTGGAGTGCTGTGTACTGATGAGCTGCCCACCATTGCTTAACCTCCAACGGTACTAGCTGTAGTTATCCTTAGTCTTCCATTGAATCTGAAAGTGATTCTAGCATATGAAATAGAGTGTGGTGGTCTTATCTGTCTTATATTTAGTAGCACTTTTTGAGGTGGGCATAGGCAGAACTGATGATGTTTGAATTCATTATCTAATCACCAAAAGCTGAGCACTGAAGCAGCTTGAAGTGTGGAACTGTCTGTAAGCAAGTTTTCAGAAATAAATTTGAGTTCTTTCAAAAACTTTTATTTCTTCCCCAATCATTCTGCCTCAGTCTTGGTAAAAAAAAAAAAAAAGTAGAATGCACGACAGAGGCTTTTGTGTCATTAATGTCTGGGAAATCATACATATAGTAAGTACAGGGTGTGTGCTCATTTCAAAAGCTGAACTTTTTAGTAAACTGACGAACATGCTCAAGAGAGCAGAACTGACAAAAATGTGGATTAAAGATTTTTGAAGTGTTTACTGAACGCTTTGAGACCCCAGATTGTGTCCGCTAGGTCAGCTTGTGCAGAGTACACTTGCTGGCCACATTTCTGCTAGAGCCGAACAGTGAGATAATCTTCAAAGGAGTCTTCTCAAAAGACCTCATCTGCGCAGATTCACCTGGATTCCGACCGCTTTGTGTTCTGATGAATTCATGTTCCCGTTCAAACCCCTGAACTCTGCTCACAGATTTATATCGGAGCTATAATCCCATTGGGAGCAGCGGAAAAGGACGGGAGGCTGCGTGCAGCGGATGAGCTGATGTGCATCGATGGAGTCCCTGTGAAAGGGAAGTCACACAAGCAAGTTCTGGATTTAATGACCGGTGCCGCACGGAACGGGCAGGTGCTGCTCACTGTCCGGAGGAAGATCTTCTTCAGTGGTAGGTGTCTGCTTGGCCAGAAAGAACACTTAGGGCTTGTAATCAAATCCACTGAGGCTGCTCTGGAACTTAAATACTGCACTGGGGCTGAGCAGCCTGAGATTGAGGAGGGTCAGCTATAACTCTTAAATGGAGAAAAGCAGAATTTAGTGAGTTGGGCTCTGTTGCTTGCTAACTTGCACTGCTCACACAGGTAAGGCTCTGAAAATTACGATCATGGGGTGATTTCTTCAAACCGTTTTGCAGGTAGTAGTTAGAACAGCCATTAGTGCTGTGGAAATTGCATAATAACGCAGTCTGTTTTCTCTACATCCTAGAACGGTTTGGGTTGGAAGGGACCCTAAAGCTCATTTTGTGCCACACCCTGCCGTCAGCAGGGGCACCTTCCACACGCTGTGTTCTCAAGTCTTTTGGCCTCAGCGGGTAGCAAGATTAACTGTATTCAAACGAGAGCCGTTTCAGGGCAGCATCTTGAGATGCAGTTTTAGATGAGTGTCCAGATCAGCAGTTTAGAGAAGATTAGTCCGTGACTCCATGAATGACAAAGCTGGGATGGGATTTAGAGCTGACAAGAGTCCCCTGCTCTGAATAGTAATTGCTGTTGCCACCTCATGCTGGCACTGACAGCCGAGCTTTGTGGTTGTGCTGAAGTTGCTTCGTGTGATTTGTTCCTTATTTGTTGTTTGTCCGTTCCCTGCAAGGGGAAAAGCAGGCGGAGGAGGAGGAGCCACAGCCCGTCCTGACACAGAACGGCTCTCCCCGGCTGAACCGTGTGGACTTTGCCAACCAACCGTGCCCGGAGGTCTACGATGTCCGTCTGCAGCGGAAGGAGAACGAAGGATTTGGCTTTGTCATCCTCACCTCCAAGAACAAACCTCCTCCTGGGGGTAAGTGCCGTGTTCCGGTGGCTCTGCCCCTGCCTGGCCTCGCTGAGGCTTCCCCAGGGAAGAAGAATCTCTTCCTGCGCAGTGCTGGTGTTTCCCTCATAGTCACCTTTCACTCACACTGGCACAGCCCAGCCAGCTGAGTCTTGGTCTGTCTTGCTTTGTATTTATGCTCTTTTTCACCCAACTGTGACATAAGTGGGGAACAGGGAATGTATATCCCACACAACCCATACCTAGGAGTATGCACTTGTCACAGGGCAGCACTGGGGACACGGTAGATATTTGTCAAGCCGCAGCGATGATGCATTAATTCATTGGCATTTTAATGGAAGCATAGTTTCAACCTTGGCTTTATATTGCCTAATGGGGTAAATGTTCTTGTTTTGGGGATCTGAGGAAGTAGATTCTACAGTATTTGGTGGAAAGCAATGAAGTTGTTACCATCATTAAGTGTGTTTGTCTAGAAAGATCATCAAAATGAAAAAGTAGCCTGGTCTGGTATTGCAGTTGTGAGATCTGGACACGGCTCAGGCACAGTTGTCTCTAGTTCTGCTTCTGTGTTCGTCTCTGGGAAAGGAACTGAAATCAGTCTTTTTTCCTTCTACTTCTCATAAAATTTCTTCTTTTCTCCATTCTGTCTCTTCTGGCCCCATAGCTTTGACTTCCGGAGGAGTCTGTGCAGGACACGGTGTCGCTCTGGGGTGAACCGAGGGAACCAAGCCAGGAGAGCTGGAAGAAATTTGAGACAATCGTTACGAGTGCATTTTCATCTCAGAGACCAGGAAAAGGGGTCAAACCTGTGCAGAGCTGATGTAGCACCTTGCTGGCCATGCACAGGGTCCCTGCTCAGGTCCTCACCTGACTGAGTCAGTCCCCAGCAGGACAAATTTGATATCTTCCTTAAGTGTGTTTAAGGGTTAATTTTTGTTTGCAAGTAGGAAGAGTTTGCCCATGCGTCTGGACCTCCGCATTGCACTGGATGGCCATAACTCTCCATGAGCCCACACTGTCCTTCAGGGTTGATGCATGAAATGAAAAACTACATTATATATGGCAAAACCAACTGCTCCGGAGCACCCCAGGGCCACATATTCTCACTCATCCCTTTGCAGATGTGACCCATTTCCTTCCCGTGTTTTCCTTGAGGCACCGCACCCTGTACGTGACAAGGGTGTGCTGTTGGGTTGGCATCTCCATTCACTCACAGTGAAGCATTCCTCATTATTTGCAGGTTTGTCCTGTACTAGCAGTGCCACCCTTCGGAGCAGGAGAGGAGGGACGAGCACTGATCCCGGTGACAGGATCCAAGAGAATGGCTGGAGCTGTGCCAGGGGAGGGTTAGGTTGAATATTAGGAAAAGGTTTTTCCCCCAGAGGGTGGTGGGGCACTGAACAGGCTCCTCAGGGAAGTGGTCAGAGGCCCGAGGCTGCCAGAGCTCAAGGAGTGTTTGGACAATGCTCTTCAGGCACAGGGTGGGATTTGTTTGGATTTTGGGATGTCCTCTGCAGCGCCGGGAGTCGATGACCCCTGTGGGTCCCTCCAACTCAACATATTTTGTGATTCTGTGCCTGGCAATTCTGGGTCTGTGTGATGCTTATCTGATGTGCACACGGTAGGATTCTCGAGGTTGCCCTGTGCAGGGCCAGGAACTGGACTTTGATCCCTGTGGATCCCTTGCCACTCAGGATATTCCGTAATTCTATGAATACTTAGGCTGTTGCCATGCCTGTTCTTGTTTCCTAGTGATTCCTCACAAGATTGGGCGGGTTATCGAAGGAAGCCCGGCTGACCAGTGTGGGAAGCTGAAGGTGGGCGATCGAATCTCAGCGGTGAACAGCCAGTCCATCGTGGAGCTCTCCCATGACAGCATCGTGCAGCTCATCAAGGATGCAGGCAACGTGGTGACTCTCACGGTGGTGGCTGAGGAAGGTAAGGAAGGTGCCACCACACTATCAAAGTTGGGTATTTATCACTGCTGAAGTTTATTGGCTTAAATGGAGTATTTGAGGATGTCTGGAAATTAAGGAGAGTGAATCTTAGAATATCCTGAGTTGGGTGGGACCCACGGGGATCATCAGCTTCTGGAAGCTGAATAAGTTGGAAGCTCATGTGTTTGCTTTGGAAGAGCTGAAGGCAGGTGGGACAGAGAGAGGGAGCTGCCAAGGTGGTTGTACCCAAAAAGAAGCTAGAAGTATTAACAACGCAGTGAAGAGTGAGAGAAATTCTCATTGTGTGAGAAAGTGCTGCTGACGTAGAAACGTCCCGTCCAGACCTTGTATTCTCCAGCCGAGGAGAAACGACCCCTCCTCAGGGGGCTGCAGCAGCCACAGGGTGGTGCTTAGTGAGAAAATCTCACCCCGGCTCAGGGCCCGGCTCCTGCAGCTGCAGGTGCTGCCAGAGCTCTGTTCCCAATGCAGCTGGTGCTGCCAAGATGCTCTGTCCCTGCCCTAAGGCCACAGGGACTCCTGCTTTTCAAATCTCTCCATTTAAACCCTCAGTTTTTCCTTTCTCCCACGTTAAAATGCACAAATTCCCTAATGCTGCATCCCTGCAGGAGAAACATGCTGCGGTTCTGTCTGCCAAAGCTCCCCTTTGGAAAAGGGTCACATCCCACCACACGGGAAAAAAACCTTGACAGGGTTTTCGTGCCGATCTTGCACCTGCAAAACCTGCTGTGTCACCTGAGCAGCAAAGTGAGTCCTAGGGACTGCAAAGTCCCATCTTCAGAGACTGTGACTTAATGTCAGCTCCCGTATAACACTGCATGCACTGTGGTATTGTTTCTAAACAAAAATGTAAATATGTAAAATCCAGTAATTTGGAGAGAAAAGCTGTCTTCCAGCCCTGCGTTTTTCTTGAATGCTGCTTACGGGTTTAATTAAACTCCCTATCATTATTTTGTCAGAAAGTTGGCTTTCTTCACCTTTTAAATAAGAAACACCTAGAGCCAGGCTGTGAATAAAGCCAGCAGATGATTCTCTAGGTTCACATTCATTGCAAATATTTAACATGCCGTCTCAGCCCGTAACACAGAATTTCAAAGACTTAATGTTCCTTTTTGTTAACGCTTGAAGTAGAGAGACCGCTATAAGTTGTTAGTTTTCTACTAAGATTTTTATTTTTATCAAATCTGATTCATTCCAGTTTGAAGGGACACATTTCAAAGCAGTTGCCGTGGGCGATGTTTATAAAACAGCTGAAGTTTGAAGTTGGTTGAATTAGATCTGTTTTCTCTGCAGCTTTTAGTCATCGAATCCCAAACTGGTTTGGGTTGGAAGAACCTGAAAGCCCATTTCATTCCACTCCCTGACATGGGCAGGAACACCTTCCCCTTGTTTTCAAAATAAGTTTTCTGAAAGTCATATTTCTACCCATTATTTATGCATGACCTTACACGGACTCTGCGTAAAAACCTTTCCCACTGCCTCAATTACAGATTTGGAGCCAAAATATAGAGATAAAACCGGAACCTGGGGAGACTCAACAAAGAGAGGAAAAAACCCCTCAGTAGCAGGTGGTAAAACCAGAGTGAAGATCAGTCAGAAAAAAATCTGTGGCTCAGAGGAGTGGAGTTGGCGTGTTTCAGATGTAAAGAATTTTGTGACAATGAAGGAGAAAGAAGCAGAACTGGTTCCACTGGAGTGGGAATGTATCTCCACTTTAAAATTCCCCGTCATGTAACTGAAGAAATAGAGTTTAGCTCGCAGTAGAGCCTTGCGTAGTGGGGGAATCCAGCATGGATGTGGGCGAGTCCGGGCTTCAGGCACTCAGGGAGAGAGCTGAGCCTCACAGGGCTGGTTCACACCCAGGAAAATCCGGGATACAGCTCCAAAACCACAAAATGCCCTCTCTGCTGGAAGCTGTCGAGCCTCACAAAGCACAAATCCTGATAGAGTTTGCTGTTCCCTAGCTTTGTCCTCTGAGACTGGCAACAAAACCTCTGCCTGGTTCCCTTTCCTCCCTCCAAGCTTCCACAGACCTGTGATCTTTGCTTTTCATGGGAATAAATGAATTCCCTTCATGCGCCAGAAGAGATTCTTTAACATTTTTCACAAAAGCAGGAGCCTGTCAGCTTTTGTCATGTATTAGCTGGGAACACACGAGAGGAGGCTGCAGAGAGGGCTGCAGGATTTGTACAAACAGATGGCGTTTTTCTTGCCTATGCTTCTAAATTAAAAATCTGAGGATAAAGCAGGAGTATAAGTTGACATTTTATCTCTAGAGAAAAACCTCTTTAAGGCATGTCGTGGGAACAGCAGCAAGCAGTTCTGTGGAGGGCTCGGGAGGTCTCACATACCTGAGAAATTCAGTGTAATATGCTTTAAATTTCCCTTCCCTTAACGGTCTTGAGCACTTTTTGTATTTTAGTGGAATTTGTTTGTTCTTAATTAAGAAATGCACCTAACGGGGCTGGAACATCTCTAGTTTTGGCACTGGGAATGACGGTTTTTTTAACCCTTTCAGGGAAAAGGAGTTATTAGTTTATACTTCAGCACAAAAGTCCATCTTGGGCCACTACTTGCCATTCAGGTTCTTGCTGAGAGGCAGCTTTTTGCGTGGACTGTGGTTCTTTATTCTTAAGTGACCGTGTCATTTTGTATCCTGAAACATGGGGCTTTTTCCAGAAATGCACTGGATTTATTGTAAAGTGCACACTAACAGTATTTTCCGTGGAGGGGAAAATAACAGGAAGTTATTTGAAAGGATTTTATTAAAACCTTATTTTTTACTTAGCTTTTGGGAGAAGGCAAAACACTCTAAAATTCCTCTTGATTGCCTGCCAGTGAACTCCTCCCCCCAGTGTGGCTGTGGGACCAGTTCCTCACCTTTCCTGGAGCTGGGCAGTAGAAAACACTGTTGTGCCTTAAATGAGTTGGCAATTTCCCTCTATTTGATGGGACATCACCTCCAAATCCCCATTGCTCCTGCAGATCCTCATCCCCTTACCTTTATAGAGGGATATTTCTCAAATGGACATTGTTCTTCATCTCTTACAAAATTTTATGATACTGAATATCTGAACCAATTTCACCGATCAGATCAGCCCTGATCCCCTCTGGCATTTATCAAGTTGCAAACAGGCTAAAACCCTTCCATTCGTGTCAGGATCCATACAATTGTGTTGGTTTTTCCTGAGGAAAAGCAGAGTAAAAGAACAAAAATAAAGAATAAAATTCCTAGGAATTTATTCTATGCAACTAATGAGCTGTACTCGTGTTCCTGGCTTGGAAAAACCTGTCTCTGTTGTGCCCACGTGAGCTGGGCTCAGCCCAGTCTGAGGTGTCGCGGCTGCTGTCCTTGGGAGCAGTAGCCTCAGCACCGGTGGTGACCATTGTCCTGGCTGTGGATTTGTGAAGTTGTGACTGTTGATTTTGTTTGAATTTTAGAGCAACGTGGTCCTCCATCGGGAACAAACTCGGCCAGGCAGAGCCCGGCCCCACAGCACCGACCGCTGGGATTGGCACCGATCAACCCCGACAGGTTGGGAAAAGGGGCTGGGAGTGGTGGGAAAAGCTTGGCCGGAGGGATTAATGCGAAGGTAACATCCACATCCTTTCACCTTTCCATAGGGGAGCTACAGAAGGCGAAGCTGGAAAAGAAGTTTCTAGTAGTTACCGGCTGTCCTGGCCCGAGCACAAGCACTTGGCACAGTTGGATGCTGCTTCAGGTGTTGGCAGCCGTTATTCCCAGGTACAAAAATCCATCCGGAGGGTATGGAGACACGGGGAGTACTCGTCCATCAAGGCACTCCAGTGGCATTGCCACGGAGTTCTCAAAAGCAGAACGTTAAAACATTTCTCTGTTGGAGGCGGGTAGAAGAGTTGCGTATAAAAACATACTAAAGTGTCTCACAGAATGTTTTTGCTCATGTTTTAAGTGTGATTATCTCCTTAGGCTAGTTGAACACTCATTAAAGTTATGAAAGAAACAGAAAATGCTTGTAATGGAGCTACCACAGACCCTTTGGCAAAGTTTCTTCAAGAATTTTGTGCCTATCTCAGACTTAGAAGGAAAGATGTTCTGAATGTTTAGACTTAGATTAAAACCGTTACCCTGAGACACCCCAGAGTTGGGATGAATGCAGCTTAAGTGCTCAAAATACAGAAATATTGAAATGTTTTTCTAGAAAAACAGAAGGTTAAATCTCCCTACAGGTCCTCATCTCGCCTTTTTTCTTTTTTTTTTCCCCTCTGACTTCCTGCACAGAATCCTGGCTGTTTCCCAGTGGAGTTGGAAAGGGGCCCTCGAGGGTTTGGATTCAGCCTCCGAGGAGGAAAGGAATACAACATGGGCCTATTCATCCTCCGTCTGGCTGAGGATGGGCCAGCAGTCAAGGATGGGAGAGTCCACGTGAGTTTGGCTTCTCTGATCAATTTGTTGATGCAATTGATACATTAATTGACTCAGAGCGGCAACAAACTGGGATTTTCACAAGCACGGGGTCCCAGAACAGTATCTGGGCCTCTGCCCTTCTTCCAGCTGTCCCTGTGGCCATGGGCTTTTGGATGAGAGATCTATGAACAGCTCTGGCCATCTCAGAGGAATTGTCTGCCTTGCTGGGGTTACAGTAGCACCTCTGGGTGTGAGCAGCAGGCACTCGGGGGTATCTTAGGAGCCCCAACAAGAGATTGCACAGCGGAGCAGAGAGCTGGGAGGAGAATCGCTGTCCGAGTCAGTTAATTTTTAAGGAATGTTTGTGTGTACGTTGTGCTGCTGCTGTTCTGTGCAGTCTCTGGAGATATTTAAACCTGATTTTTTTCCAAATATTACGTTAATTCTTGTATTTGTGTAAGGAATTCACTCTCAGCCATTGTAGTAAAAGCAAAGTATGTGAGTGCAACAAAAGGAATAATGGTAGGTCGGACTCTGTGGCTACTGCCCAGAGCTGGATTTTCAGAGGCTGGAGCATGGAGCTGAGCCATGTGCCCCATGAGATGGCATCCCTTGCAGTCCTTGTGCTTCCCTGCTGCTGGCACATGGCTCTACCTCTCTTTTTACTGTATTTGCAGAATGGGGCTGGCACAGATATTTGCTGTGAGGCTTACCTGGATGTGGAATTCTTAGTATTCATAACTTCTCTTATCCTGTTCTTCACAGTAATTAACATTTTTCCCCACACGCTTGAGAGAAAATAACGAGTGTAGTGTTCAGCGCTAATATTTTTTCTCGTAGTCCTCCTTCAAGTGGTGTCACACTGAGCTCCAGGGCTTTGCTTTTTGGGCAAAGCAACCAAAAAATTCTTCAGCCCAGAGAAGAGGAGCCGGAGGTCAGACCTCACCGGGGTCTGCAGCTTCCTCCCGAGGGGCAGGACCAGTGACAGGCCCTGGGGGAACAGCTGGAGCTGTGTCAGGGGAGGTTTAGGTTGGATGTTGGGAAAAGCTTCTTCCCCCTGAGGGTGGTCAGGCAGTGGAAAAGGCTACCCAGGGAATGGTCACAACCCCAAGGCTGCCAGAGCTCAAAGAGTGTTTGGACAACGCTTTCAGGCACAGGATAGGGTTGTTGAAGTGTCTTGTGCAGAGCCAGGAGTTGGACTGGATGATCCTTGAGGGTCCCCTCCCACCCTTGGCACTAAGCCCCTCCCAGTGCCGGGATGTGCCAAGTCCCCAGCCCAGCCCACAGCGCGGATGGGCTGAGCTCGCCCAGCCTGAGGTTATTCACACTTTTCATCTCCTGTCATCCGGATGTGGTGTCACTTTCTGGCTGTACTTAACGGTGTGAGGAGGAATTTCTCATCCAGCTAGCTGAGCTGTCCCGGTGTGTCCCTGTCCCAGCCTGTACATGAGGAGCCACCAGTGATCTCCTCTGACAGAGTGTCTTCAACAAAGCCCAGGCAGCCTCTTTAAAGCTGCTGATGTTACACACCGGTGACATCTGTTGGCTGCTGTGTGCAGTGCCAAATAGGCTCCCGCTCCCTTTTTCTAATTTCCCTTCCCAATTTCCCTCTAATAAACACTCTTTTTGGGGTATGTTATTCCAGTCCCTTTCCAGCAGCCGGGGAGGTTAGAGCGAGCCGAAATTACCTGCCTGGTACCTGTGAGAGTTGTCTACTGGCTCCGAGACCTCACCACTGAAATAACAGTTCCTTTCCCTACATCAAACCTGTTGTGTGGTGTTCAGCTCTGCAGTGGGTGTAGGAAAGGTGCCGTGTCCTGCCCTGGATAAGGTGACCTCAGACAGGTGTGATGTGGTTGATCGGTGTGCTCCCTCCACACCGTGATCCAGAATGAAAATACATTCAAGCACCTCCTGTATCTGCCTCATCACTTCTAAATAAATGGAAGATGTGGTTAAGATCTCCCGAATCTTTTCCTGAGCAGATGACCTCTGTGCACCTCTGAACCTCCAGACCCTGGGGTCACATCCTGCTTGTCATCCATGGAACGGTGTCACGAACGCCCACCGGATTTTAGCACGAGAGGGAAAACAGAAGCATCTGCCTCTATTATTTTTTCTTTCTCAATTAAAAACCAGTTCACTGTGTCAGAGATTCCCAAAGACAAACCCGCTGCTCTTTTTCCCTCAGGTTGGTGACCAAATTGTGGAAATTAACGGAGAACCTACCCAAGGAATCACCCACACACGAGCCATTGAGCTGATTCAGGCTGGAGGAAATAAAGTTCTGCTGCTGCTGAGACCAGGGACTGGATTAATACCAGATCACAGTACGTTGTCTCAAGGGCTGTTTGTTGCTGAGGGTCCAAGGCAGGGAAGTAAAGCGGGATAAGGAGATTCCGCTGCTTGTTCACTGCAGTAGTTGGCAGATGCCTTTGTGACAGCTGTGCATTTATTATTGAACTAAATAAATGAAAATATAAAAATTGAAAATTAAAATATCTGTTTTCAAATACGAGGAATATTTGGGGTAAAATTAACACATGACAAGTACGTAGGAGTATTGCACAATATGAAATTATTCCATATTTCTAATTAGTTTCTCAGCTCTGTCCAAGCTAATCAAGGTTTTCTATAAAAATATGCTGATTAACCCCGATGGCCTTTTAATTTAAATGAAAATTCTCTTTGCTACAGTATTGTTACAAATTTGTTTCTGTACATATTTACTTCTGTTTTTAGCCTTCTAAATTATGGGCTGCTTTGTTTTTCAAAGCCAAAACTTCGGGAAAGCAGGAAAGGGACAACTTTGCTCTCCAAAGGGATTCAGTTTGATTCAAGGTGATTTCTGCATCTACAACAGGAAACCACAACTTTGTAGGCCAAAAAAAAAAAAAGGAAGGACAGCAAAGCAAATGCTTGCAGGAGCCACAGAGTTCAGAACTGATGACTTTGGGTCTGACTGAGCCCCAAAACTGCAAATCTGAGACTTGTGGCAGTGACAGCATTTTACAGCAAAGGACATTTAATTTCCTAAATAAGCATTTTAGTCTTTGTAACCCCTGATGCTGACACCAAGGTGCTGATGGTTAAACTTCTTAAGTTGTAGTGTCACTTTTTCAGATAAGGAGTTTTTCAGTCACAGTGACCAACCCTGAATTTATCCTTTCAAAATCCCAAATGCTCAGTTTGAATTACCGAATACTTTGCGGGTTCAGTCACTTACTGGCATTCACTCAAAGGGTAAAATCTGCTCGGAACTGTCTCAATTTGTTTCCTCCTGAGAACCAGAAAAGGGTCCTGAGCATCACTCCTGGCCCTGCCGTTCACAGGAATTCCCTGAGCTTGAGGGATAAACAGACAGAAGGGAACCTCTGGAGCATGTCCAGGCCAGCCCTCTGTCTAGAGTGGGGCCTGGGATGAGGTGAAGGAAGTGGTAGAGCGGGGAAGGGTTTATTGCCTCTTGCCTTGCTGTTAATCCCACATTTCTGATTGAAATCCTGCTTGCTGTACTCTGTGATTTTTTTTGGTATGTACTTCTGGGCTTTTTCTCTTCCTCCTTCAGGTTTGGCTCCTTCCAGTCTGTGTCCCTACGTGAAACCCGAGCAACATTAAGGGCTTTCAGTGCTTTTCTTGGTTTTTCCTTAAAGACTTGGTAAATCTGCATGTCTTCTTGTTTCATCTCTTCCTATTATTGAAGTGCAAAGCTATGAATAACCCCAACTTTTCACTGTTTCAGATTTCTTCAAGCATAACAGTTCTAGTTTGTTTGGTTTTATTAAACAATGTAGGTCAGTAATTTGAAATGTTGCTGTTCAGGCACGAAAATTGTTTCGATCCAAGGCCGTGTCAGCCCTGCAGGGATCTGGCATTCTGAGCACTAGATTTTTTTTTCCAAAATCACATCCTCAGGGTTGCTGTAGGTTGTAGAACAACACAATACAGAAATCTGGCTAAATAAAGCTTTGAGAATACGCCGCTCTGTAATGTTTCTCGAATTGAACTCGGTAGTTTGCTGATTATTACTTTTCGTGTATTTAGTCAAATCTCTTGCTGTTCACTTCCAGGTGATTGGGATAGCTACAGTCCTGCTTCATCAAATGTAATATATGAAGAACAGTCACCATTATTATCTTCATCTTCCCATTCTGCTTCCCCATCTGAAATGTGTTATTTAGCAGTACCAGGAGAAGCTTCAACCAGAGTTCAGCTGTCTGAGGAACTGGAACAAGCAGAGAACACTGTGCCTGACAAGATAAGCACTTTAACTGAAAACCAGTGTGAGAGGAAGCCTCAGTCTTCTCCCCAGAGAACAAAGAACAGATGGGAGTGTCCCTCGAGTCCTGGGTTTGGAATCACTAAAGCTAGTTTGGAAGCAGGGACCAGAAGGGACAGAAGACCAGACAGTGCAGCAAAATCAGGGGCTGCTGAAGGATATCCTCACGTGGGATTCCACAGCCCTGGGAAAGGGGATCCTGAAAAAAACAATCTCTCACATGAAGCTGACAGTTCCAGGAGTGAGAGTAAAACCACAGAAATAGGGATGAAGAATAGTGACAAAAAAGAGCTTTCCAGTGGTAATCAAGGAAGGTCGGCCAGTCCCCAGAGGCATCTCGGCAAGCCAGGAAGCGCAGAAACGGTGGGAAGGATCCAAGGCAGAACATCCAGTGGTGATGAGGCAACTGCTGAGCGGTTGAAAGGTGAGAATGGTAAACCAGGAGTCACCAAGAAAGAGATGAAGCAGAAGACCCCAGGAAAGACAGAAGGGTGTTCTGCATTGCAACATTACCCAGCATTATATGGGAATAACTTTCCCTTCAGGGACTCCAGGAGAAATGCCTCTGAGGATGATTTATTAACCACGTCCAGCTCTGGAGACACAGGTTCCAGCAGATTCAAAACCTCTAGCATTTCCAATATCCCACTGCTTTCCACGGAGAAACAAAGGAGGGTGGAAACACAGGAGGCTCTTACGCTGAACAGTCACTATGGAGAGAGACAAGTGGAGCTGCCCAGTGAAACCAAAGATGGAACTTCCCAACCTGAGAGGAATTCTCCTGTAAGGAAAACACTGATAACTCCCGGGCCGTGGAGGGTCCCCAGTGGCTGTAAGGGCACCCCAGCAGCAGGAGTGCCTGGAAAACGGGTGTGACTGACTGTCACTGTTTTTAGAACATGTATGTTGCGATCAATTTTCCAATAAGGGTAATGTAAAGCATTGGTTCTTCTCACACAATTGTCTTTCC
>VZTD01002621.1:0-32290 GCA_013397725.1 Rhagologus leucostigma
GAATAACTTGTTATTTATAACAGTGTTGTTTGTAGTTTGCGTTTTGTCAAGTAGAGTCCTTCTTGGAGCTGCGTTTTGTCTGTGACCTGGTGATGGGACGAAGGATTCTTCTTGGCAGTTGACGCCGCCTCTGTCCCCAGGCTGAGCTTCTCTGGTTATCTGGACTTGGTATGTCACCACTCCTCACCTGCAAGGACAAGGCATACACCAGCCTAGTTCCCAGGAGAGAGGGGTTGTACTTTTCCTGTGAGACAATCCTGCGAGCTGTTACAGTTCCACACCATTCCCGCTCTGTAACAGCAGGGGTTAAATCACAGGTTTTAAATGCTCTGCAACAGGGATGCTGCCTTACTTGCTAAGTACCACTCACACGAGTGACTCTACATAAACAACTCCCTCCCTTCCTTCAAAAAGAAAGAAAACTTGAGAATAACCACAAGCAGATACTCCTAGATACCCAGTCCCAATAGTGAATCCTGCTGAGCAGCTAATTCTGATCATAAGCAGACAGCTTAGAGTGAAAGTCTAGAGACTCCTAGAGATACTTCAGCATAAGTCTTTAAACAAGAACTTTCTTCTCTTAGTTTATCCAGAAACAGGCCATCCACAGAAATATTTTAAATAATATTGTTGCAGAAAATTGGAAGGGTGAGTTTCAGGGTTTGGCATAATTGAGACAACATCTTGGCTTTTCCATCAAGTTGATCCCACAAATATCTTTCTGAACTGCCTGTTTCTGCAGTCCAAGGCACAGTAACGCCAGAGGAGCAACCGCTGCAGGTTCAGGGCTCCAGACTCTGGAATTTGAGCACCAGATTTCCAGGATTCCTGCTGACTTTAAAAGCCACACTCCAGATTTCTCAAGCATGCAAACCAAGGATGGCAACATTTGCAGTGTTGACCTTTCTCAGAAAATACATATCAACAAATGCATTATCTGTAGGACTGTGGTTTTAAAGGAAAGCTGATAATTCCTCACAATTTTTTCTTAAAACTCTTGAACAGGGAAACACAACAGTATTAAAAATATCTGAATTACTGTCTAAAGCACTTCTTAATTTTTCCCAGTTGTCTTGAACCACATCAGGATATTTCTCATCAGCCACATTCGTTCTATGAGAAATAGGCAAATGCTGGAGAATTGGAGTTAAGAAAATATCAATTATTTTTCTTAGCCATTTAGAAAGCATAAACACTGTTCAGTAGCAAATTTAGTAACAAAATAGTTAGTAACAAACTTAGTAACAAAAGAAAAACTGTTTACTTTGCTATCAATTATATATAATTCCGGAAGTTTATTCACTGTCAATGACACGTAGCACCGATAAAATAAAACTATTGAAGAAATTGGATAAAATAAGGAAGGATTCAAAACTATTTTCAAAAGGTGCTGCTTAAACAAATACTCCCCAAGTCTGCAGACTTCATTGAGATGTCTCAGTCCCCAACAGTGTCCTGCTCTATCAAAACATCATCACAGTGATAATACAGAAAAAATTCTCTCCAAGCTTTCTCCTTCTCATCTTAGATCTCCTCAAATCCAAGCAGCTCAACACTACCTACACTGCATGCAGGGAGCTCATTAATTACCTAAATAATTTTTATCATTGCAACATTTCCTTGCTAGTAAAATCTATCTGCTAAAAGAATTGAAAGTCACATGTACGCAGCCTAGTTCATTACTTACAAACCTATAGATTTCTTACGCTGAATTTGATCTTCCTCTGTTTACTTTTTTGAATGCTTCATAATTACACTTCACTGTTCAAAGAATGCTCATCTTACCTGGAGAAAACTACTTTCAGAGAGTGTAGAGGACACACTATAACTACTGGGTGTAAATCAACAATCATCCTGTGTCACTACATTCACTGGATTTTTCTTTCCTGTTAGGAAACTTCTTGCCACTGAAAGCCTTGCAGCCCTCTGAACTGCATTGCTGTGTTCTTCCTTGATGTGACTGAATTGCTTCTGCTTACGTATATAAAAGAGAGACTGTTACTTTTGCATTTCTGAATCTTCTTTCTGCATTAGCTACAAGGCCATTGCATTCCCACTGCAGGAAGAATCCTAGCCTGAGCGTAATCTCAAAGGTTTATTTTCTTCTTAAGTGCTTACAAATGCTATTTCCAACCCAATGAGGAAAAGGGAATTTCAGTCCCAATAGTGAATCTTGCTGAGCAGCTAATTCTGATCATAAGTAGACAGCTGAGAGTGAAAGTCTAGAGACAAACGATCCTCAATGTTAATAGCTTTTTATTTGGGTGGGAAAAAAGCCATTGCTGACACACTGTTTTTCATGAACAGCTGCTGTGCTAGACGTATACATGATAGATCCTAGGTTTGGTTCCCTCCTGATAAAGGGGATAAAACTGTCCAATAACTCTGCTGTGCATACAAAATCTCTTCCATCTTAGTATGTGCAAATATTTACTCTGGACTAGCTGAGTAATTCTGTCTGCAAAAAAACTTCAATAAAATCAGAAATAACCAGCAAATCACACATTCATAAACAATAGCAGCTTGACATAATAGGAAACTTAAACAGCCTGTATATCATCATTAGCACTAGAACAACAGCTAATCAGCCACCAAAGACCACTGTGCTATTAGACTTCATTCATGAAGTGTGCTTGCCTTAAGTTGACCCAGTGGAAGTATTATAGGTATAAAAACCCCCAGTTAATCCAAGGAAAATGGCAGAATTCAGACTACTGAATTTAGAAATTTGAAACGGATGTAAAAACTGAAAATAAAAACAACCTGCAACACAGATGTCGTAGAACAGCACAAAACCATCAGGGAATTAAGAGAACCTTGGCCCAGCCCATCTGGTCTGGCATAGATTCCTGTCTTTTCAAGAAATAGAAGAAGAGAAAAAATTCATATCCTACAAAAGAACTGCAAATACTGGCATTTTCATGCCTGTTTTCAGGAAGGAGCTTCATACTGGTTTTATTTTCAAATGTGCACAGTACAACTCGTTGGGCCGGAGAAAGCTCCTGGGTCCTCGCAGTCCCCGGGAGCCCTACCTGGAGCAGCAGAAAGCTTGCTATTGTGTACGCCCTTCTCCGGGTTATTCCCAGCTCTCTAACTCCCTCTGCATGACAGCAGCCTGAATAACAAGGGCATTTGCTTCTGGCACCTGCAAAAGGACCACACGTTGAATAAAAAAAAATTTTTTTTAAATTCTGAAGAAGTGGTAAATACAGAAACATTATTAGGAATTGTATTTAACTGGGAGTTGTCACTTAAATAAATGCTGCAGAGCCAGGTCCACATTACTACGCAAATAAAAGAAGGGTTATGCTGTGTTACTACTGTGAAAACAGCATTATGACCCCTCCCATTCTGTCTTTACAGGCCCAGATTTTAAAAATCATATTACTTTCTCTGGTTTTAATTTTCAGTTACTTCTTGGAACAGGTTTAAGATTTTTTTTTTTTAAACCAGTGTACATTTTATCTACCTGCCCATAAGTCTTTCTTCAGTATTAACTCTCTTTTCTGGAACAAGAGGCATCCTTTGGAATTCCAACAGAACCATAGGCAAAAAAATATTCAACAGGATGCTACATACAAGCTGGAATATCCAAACATTCATCAGGCTCAACACAGCTCAGATGGTGAATTTACGAGTAGGCAAATTTAATGATGTGAAAAGACTATATTAAAACAGAAGAATTTATTTAATTAGAAGACATTTTTTGGCAAACTTGTCTTCCACCTATTTTTTTTTTTTTTGATCAAAGCTCTTAAAAAGCCCATCTGGATACTTGTCAATCCTTTAAACATATATTACAATGCACATCTATGCAGTGGAGTTCCTCAGCAAGCATCCTTCACAATTCTGTCACCTTCCTAGTACGCCTGTATCGCAGAAGGGAGAGCTGAGAAATCTTCTGGAAGAGAAATATTTTTTAATTCTCATGTATCAACACTGGACACTAGGAGAAGGATCTTCAGCCAGAGGGTGGTCTGTCACTGGACCAAGCTCCCAGGGGAATAGTCACAGCACTAAACCTGCCTGAGTTTAAGGAGCATCTGGATGACACTCTTGGTCATTTGGTTCAGCTTTAGGTAGTTCTGCGAGGAGCAGGGAATTAGACTCATTGGTTCTTATGGCTCCCTTCCATCCTGAGATATTCTAAGGTTCTATGATAACTTTACTTACAAGAAGTATACATTATATAATTTTTATCTATTTGAGTAAAATGAATGCATGAAAATTAAAAACATAGGTGAGAAACTATGGACCATTAAAAAAGGCCCCCCAGATCCCACCCAAAAGCAAAACATGGCAAACTGCTGAGACACTTCAGAGCTCTAGAGAGGTAGGACCGGGAGAGGTTTTATGATCCGTCTACTACTTTCACTGCTCTTGGGCAGGAAGAAGTAAATCCGTTCCCTAAAGGTATTTGTTTATCCTGTTCTTAAAAATGGATGGTCACTACAGATGGTCAACAACCTCCTAGCCTAGATGTCAGTGTTTAACTTACACTATCTTTGGAAAGCTTGAATTTAGCCCACTATTTTATGTCCTATTCATAAGCGCAAACAGAATTTTATTCTCTCTACCTTTACAGCAATGTTCTTGAGATTTATAACCTACAGAAAATCGAGTGGAGACATAAGTCCAGCTCCTTTCTTTTCTGTCTCAAGTGTCCTAGTCAAGTGTTCTTCACCTCTGTTTTTCCTCCACATATTCTCCAAATAGCCTGCAGCTTCCTTGAAGTGTAATGCTAAACTTGGATACACCATCTTAGCTTTCACCTCATCATCGTCGAGGGAAGTCTCCTATGCGACCACTCTGTTTATACATCGCAGCATTATGTTTGAAGCTCCTTCCTCTTCACTGTAAGAAGGATGCACTTGATCTGCCAGGGAGATCTAAAGTTTTGCTTACAATATGCAACATGAAATGAATTTAGTTTATGTTTTGACATTCCGTTCCATTTCAACCATAATTCTGTGGTAAACACACAATGAAAAAGCTGGTATTCCTGGCTCCCATGTGTGTATTCGGGTTTCAAAACTGAACAGTTGACACAATTGCGACCAAAAAAAAAAAAAAAGAGCACTGGTGCAGCTAACCCAAAAGTCAGGGCTGGGAAGCCCAAACTAAAGCAAGAAACACCAGCTAAATTAAAAATTGCTAAGGAAAATAAAGAGCAGGCAGTTCTTCAGCTGTATAAATAAGAAGGAACCAAGAGAAAAGAAATGATGCCACTATGTAGCCAGCGGAGCTCAGATAAAAAAAACACAGATATGGCTGTAAAACTAATGACCAAGCATTTGGGATAAGATTCATCTGACCTGTTTCAGCCGTTCCCTCAGAGTAACACTTTCAGAAATGCTTGCTTCTCTCCTCTCGTCTAAGACAGATGGTGGCACTGACATGAGACCCCACGGAGACTTTCAGGTAAGCACCAGAGCCACAACCTAAGCAACTTGCAGAAGCTTCAATAGACCCCAGCAGGGGACACAGTAGAGGCAGCCTTGACCACTCCAGTACACGCAAGCAGAGGGAAACAGAACATGCTTCATCAAAAGTAAGAGTGCTTGTTTTATTATCCTCACTTCCTTGGCTTTTTTTCCTGCTATAAAATCATAATTTGTTTGTACAATATTCTTATTCTGGGAATGCATTTCAGTCCACATAAACATCTGCACTTAGTTACGTTAGCCAGTATCCAAATCCCAACAAGATCCTGCCCTGATTATTTAGCTCTGAGTGTTTTTGCCAGTTTCTATTCCCAGAACACACTGAATTTATAGCTATGTCCAACCTCCAGCTTTGCCGGTTAGAAGATTGTAACACACATGCTCAAACTAAACATCTTTTGTACTAGGACAAAGTCTTTCCAGCAGGCTAAACTAACAAGCCATTAAACTGTGCTAGCATATTCCATTATCAGCAGGAAAGTGAACTATTGTTGGATGCAATTTGTTGGTCTGTATTTTTAATCATACTGTTTGACCTACATCTTTTGTCCACTTTCCTTGATATCTAACCATAAAATATGACCCTTGATGCGAATACCAATAAAACCTGTTGTCGCAATTTTGCATAACTCAGCGTAAAAGAACCCAGATTTCAAGTAAATAAACCAATAAGTCTTTTTTTTTGGGATCACTGTGTGTTTTTGTCTGCTGCCCTGCAGAGCTAGATCCAAAGCATTAATAAAAAAGAGATATATACAGTTTCATCTGAGAAGACAAACAAAACCATGCAGGATATAAATCAAAACAAAGATTTGCAAAAGAATAGAGTAAGCACTTACTAAGCCAAAAACATATTGTTCTTGTGAAGGAGCCTGCTCTGCCCACTGTGCTTTCTCCAAATGTACGTTTATGGAGTTCCAGGCCAGAACATTTTTGGAGCATAAAGACATGAAGCATTTGGATCCCACCAAAATTCATTGTGGTCTGCCTAATTCTCATGGAGCTGAACTTCACCACAGTTGTGCACAAGCTTACCTTCCCAATGCAGCTTCTAGAGAATTATTCACTGATGGATATTTCTTTCAATATTTATTTTACATGACTGACAATTGCCTCAAACTGTGAATATGCTAATAAATAAATACACAAGCTGACCTCCTACCGTACCCCTCCCTCTCAAGATACAATTGGAAAACAAATTTTGTGCCTTTCTTCAAGCAAGAAAACTGGTTTGGGATACACTTTCTTTGTATCTGGTTTGAATCTCTCAGCCAATGCTGAAATGCATCTGCTTTGCTTTGGTATGTGAAAACACATGCACTACAGAAATAAAAGCTTCAGAAAGAAAAAGTAGAAGAGAAGAGAATTAAAATGTATTTTAAATCTTTTGAGTTGAAATACAAGTGATGTAACCAGTCAGCCAATGTAAGCTCACATATCATGCATTCCTATTTTCCCCTCTCAAATCTCAGCTCCTGGCTCTGGGCTAGACAGCTTTTTCAGCTCCTGGCCCTGCTCTGAAGCAGGCAGAGATGAGAAACGCCCAGCCACTGGCAGGACCAAGTTCAACTCTTTCCCTTTCCCTCCAGCCACTCACCCCACAAAAGGACAAACACACGTTTTTTTCTGGGACATGACAGGCCCTGTCAGCACATACATTTTGGAGACTATTCAATGCTGCCATCGTTTAAACACTGCCCCATCCAATACCTGGTTGACGGACCCAAAGTTGCAGCCCTCCGCCACAGCTCCTGCCTAAGTGGGGAGCCAGGGCCCTACTTCTCCAGCTCCAAAATAACCCCCTCTCCCCAGGATTCTGTAGTCAACAAAAATACCAGATCAAGGCACAGACGAAGCCAGAGAGATTTACATACTGTATCCCTACCAGTATCAGTGATTCCAGTATCCAGAAATGCATAAACCTATCTCAGAAGAGCTATCTGCACCATGGAAAAATACCATGCTTCAAATTTTGTCTAAGCAGCTTTAAGCATACAATGTGCTTTTCTAAGCCAGAAATAATCCATAAATAAGAAGACTGGTAACAGGTACACAGCTGAAGGTCTCCTCTATGACAGCTCAGTCACTGACTGCATACTGTGCTAGAAGCAGGTTCTGTTAAAGAGAAGACAAGCACTCAAGCATTTGGCAGTGGCCCCTCCCATGCACGTATCAAGAACACTCCCGTATTATTGCGGCTAAACCAAGTCATGGGTTGTGCTTCCAGACCCCAGCTGTCCCTAATACTAAGACTGTCAAAAGAGCTTATAAAGTAATAATATTAATAATAATGAAAACTTATATAAATAAAGAGGCAATACCTCTTCTGCCTCATTCACAGTGATCTGAATCTTCAGTTATTAGAGAAAAGGAAGGCTTTTGTTTTTATTTGTACAGGAGCACTAGCCCAAGTTATTCTGGAAAAGCAAGCTCTTTGGCAAATATCAAATATCTCCTTGGCAGCTGAGGAAACAGGACACCAAAAATCACATACTATTTTAAGTGTAAAAAAAGTATAAAATTTTATTTGACAAGTTAACAAATAATAACATTTCATTAGTCCATTAAAACACTTTATTACAAGGAAGTGTAGTTGAGTTATAGCTACACTACATGAAAGTTAATTCTAAGGTGAACAATCTGACCTACTAGAGAGTAGGCAGTTTAGAATGTACATGCCTACTGCATCCAGTTTATTTTTACGAGATATTTTGTACAACTAAAACTTTACTAGATGTCAGACAGCTTCAAAAACTTCTAACGTAGCAAACTTCAGAACTATTCTTCTCAGACGACATCATCTTTTTTCAGAGATAATTGAAGTTTCCTTGCAGCTTTTAGCAGCTGAAGAGAGCTTCTACTTTTCTGCCCAGGACAAGGTTTAGACATACTTTCTTTTACGGTGACTGCAATTTCCTTTGCTTCCTTTTGTTCACCACACTTTAGTTTGACGTGAGTTGCCTCTTGCTTCAATTTCTGAGTTTTTCGCTTTAATTTCTGCACCTATGAAAAAAAAATTACTAATTAGCAAGTTACATACTCCGAAGACCCACAGCTGTAGAGCTGACTGGACTTCTACCAACTCCAAACTACAGGTGTCTAAGGGACATTAAAAAAAAAAGAAAAGTTTAAATTTAGTAACCTTGGACAGTTGTCTCACTGTAACAGAAAACTGACCTTGCCCATACAGAAACCACAGAAAACTGACCTCACCCACACTCAATTGGTTGTTGAATCCCATCGCTCCCTAACATAAAGATGCTTGCTTGAGAGAGATGGAATATCATCTCTTAATAATCTATACTTACAACAGTCTCTTTCCATTTCAGATTGTACTACCCTAGTAAAAAAACCAAACAACCAATAAACCTCTAAAATGTATACTGTTAATTATCAGTTACTGGATCTAAGCAGCTTATTTTGAAGCCTCCTTAACAAAAGTGGTAAACAGAATAAACAGGGTTAATTGCTACAGAAGGTTTTTTAAAATATCAAATAATGAGTCTTGACTAGCACTTGGCATGAAAAGGTCACTTCCCAAAGATAAAATCAGGCTGGAAGCATTCCAAATGCCAATTTAGGCTTTAAGTCCATTTCTAAAAATAATTAACTTTAATTGCATTCTAGAACATATTATTAACAGTGAAACACAGAGATTAGCATGGCACTTTTAGTGTGGCAGGTTCTAGAAACAGAAATATGCATCAGAAATATTAAGATTTGTCTGTACAAAATACAAACAGAAATGTCAGTGTGCAAAAGCACCAGAAAAAAACCAATATAGGCCAAGGAGTTAGAGGAATGGCCTGTATTGATAACCAGGGCATGATGGACAGTAATCATACAGACACTACTATTTACAGCATGACCCTAAGGAATGTGCTCTGACCAGGCTGTACCAGAGCACAGGACTTGCCAGAAGATCTGCACACTGATAAAAGGCAAAGATGACAACAAGGTCGCACCACATTGTATGTGGTGCTCCTCATCATCCCAAAACAAAGGCAAGCTGTAGCCATAAAGATATGCAAAAGAAGGAAACAAAGGTGCAGTTGTTGTCTACTGTCTTAAGTTCCTGAGGATGAAGTCAGCAAGACTTTGAGGCAAGGAGTAACACCGTAATTGTTGGCTCTCCAAGAATATAAGAATTTTATCAAGAAAACCAGTTGACACTGCCAAGAGAGGCAGCGAGGACTCAGCAGTCAATGCCCTTTTGTCCATATTGCTAACATGCAAGTCTGACACATCTGCTATGACATAAAGCACCTCTATGCTTGCAATTACACGGACAATAAAAAATTTAAGTAAATTTAAGTAAAAATTTAAGTAAAAAAAAATCGATCAAAAAATGACTGGGAATAAAATTGGTCAGATTTAAATTAACTCTCACCTCTCCCTTTCATAAAGTCTCACACTGAGTTTTATTTTGTCTCCTGTATAGGCAAAGTTCTCAGGTGAGTCTATTTATCTTGAAACATATGATGAAAAAACAGAAAACAATCAGACAGAACTATGGACTGCATGTTTAATCATATGCTCCAAACCAAATTTCTACAAAAGAGTTAAGCTGTTCGGCTACAGAAAAGTGATTTTATATAGGCGTGTATGAAAAGTTGTTATCTATGGCTCTAAACTAAATACTGACAGAATGAGGACAGTTTAAGGGTTAAGCAAAACTGAAAGGTTTGTCCAGCTATTATTTTGGAGAAGCTCTGGTCAACAGACTAATTCATAAAAAAGCTTCAGTGTTTCAGTAATATAAAAGACACTTAATCCAGCCTGTACAGGAATTACAGCTTCTATTTTCTCATTCCCCTGAGGGACAGGATACAAAGGAATGAAATTTCAACAGTTTGTCTTAACACGGTGAGCAGAAGTGACAGACAGAGCTATGTATTGCAGAACTGCCATAGGGCAGGAAGCTTTCGCACCAGCATACATTCCTGACTGCCAGTTGTAAGCACTTTTTCTTGATTAAATGAAGGAATTGGAGGTACAAGAATATGAGCTAGCAGTCTAATTATAATCAGCCATACTGGAACATCTTGGCTTAAAACATTCCAGTGACATTCTAGCTGATGACAACAGGAGGCAGAGTTGTGGCAGCCTTTCAACTAGAATGTTACTAGCTAAAGACTTTATATTTCATTCTCACAGTAGCCTGATGCTTTTTCAGCTTGGATATCTGTTTTCCTTTCATCTCCATTTGTTTTACAAGGCAATCCAGGTCCTGTTCCAGGTCTTCACGAGCTTGGGAGTCTTGAGTCTCCTGTATCTGCTTCAGAAGTTCTTGATGCTCACTATTAAAGACAAGAATGGCAATCTAAGTATTCATGATATAGTCTCTAGGATTTCTTCTTGCAAGAGTTGCTAGCCATTTTGTGCAGAGTACAGAAATTTAGCATTATATTCACTCTCACACCATACACATTAATCTGGAATATATTAACATGAGAAAAGGAAAAGGTTTTCCTGTGAGTCTGATTTTCTTGTTCCAAATTTTTAGCTGATGTCCATCTTACTTCTCCCTCTTCCCACAGGCATAACAACTACATGTGCAATAGTGTGCAAAATGAGATTTTTGAAAGTGAATGGCAGCTATGCAGTACAATATTTTCACTTCTTGCCCAATTTAGCGCAGACTTTGAAGGCTTAGTGTAATACACAAAAGTATTTTTTAAACTAGTACATTCAAGTTACAATTTTTCTGACAAATTATTAAAATATTCTACTCAAAAAGATTTACAGCAAAGTGGGCTGTTTAATTAAACTAACCAGATTAAGCAAAAGAAATTGTGTAGATCTTGATACCCAGATACTTGAACAAGTTCAAGCCAGAGACCCCCTCTTAGTTAAGTAATCCTTTTACAAAGGTCAGAGCTTCTTTTCTGACTTCTGAGTAACTGCTTCTCATTAGCAGTTTAATTGAAGCAACTGGTTGTTGCTACAAGAAAAAAAACCCTGTCCTTTAACTGCCATGAGTAAGCCAGACATTGCTTTTTGAACATCAGATTGCTTGCCAGTTTAAATTTTGCCACATCAAGGATTTCAAATCACTGTCAACATCCTAACTGGTTTAATCAGCACATGCTCTGTTCAAACCACAGCTCATTGTGTTGACGTCTGCTACGACCAGCTACAGAGCTTTGGCCCACAGTCCCACAAGCCTGCATTAATGGGAAGATGCCCAAGAACACAACAGTTTGTAATCCACATTTACCTGCATGGCTAGAAAGATACACACACTCCCATCTAAAGTGTTAGCTTCTTCCACACCCTGCCCATTTTCTGGCAGGAGACTGTCCCTCTTTCACAACCCCCTTACAGGACCAGCAGGTTCTCCTGCTACCAACAAGCACAGGGTACGAGCACCAGACTGACTCAGCACAAAGACCCAGCAGGTGCACTGGTAAGGAAAGAACACAGAGTGAGTACAAAGGAACAGGATAGATGCTGTGACAGGACTATTCATGCCAGAGCTGTACTAACCCATTCCACCACCCAGACTGACTGCATCCTGCAGGCCTACTCAATATTAGCACCACCTTTGCAGCCTTCTTCAGGAGAAAAATTTTGGTTTACTCTGTATATCTCAGAATATGTTTAAAATTTCTAGAAAGCACAGGTCTGAAAGGCTTTTCATTTGCTGCAGCTGTTGCTTCAGTAGCAGCTTGTTTAAATACAGGATGTGGAAGCAGAAAAACAAAACCAGTGAAACACTAGGACAGAAAGAACTTTTTGAATGAGAAAAATCCTACCAGTCAAACCTGCTCAGGTCATTCTGTCAACAAAAAGCCCTACAGCTAAAACAGGCTAGGCTTGACTACAGCACCCCTGTCGCTTCTCAGGGCTACCGCTGAAGTCACGGTTACGCACAACACCAGGGATGGGTACTCACGAGCTCATTTGGCCCAGCTCGTCTTGTAAGGCCAACAGAAGGTCTGAAAAGTTCCTGGTGGCAGTGGGTGATGTGGAACAAGAGGATACATATTTCGAAAGTGCACTGTGTCCTGAAATCCCAGACGTAGCTCGTCCTTGTCTTCGTGATGAGATACACGGATTGCGATGCTTCATAATATGCAACACACTTTGTACGTTTGCACTGACAGAATGGCTGGAGCTGACAGACTTAAAGAAGAATTATTAGCGGCTTACAGAAGTAATTAACACTACAGAGCCTTCCTCAAACTGTAGATGCCACTTTAGTGAGAACAGTGGTTTTCACCTACCTTCCCAGCCACAAAAGGTAGTTCACCGGCCTTTACACGTAATTGTGAAAGCTGCATTTTCTTCATTGTAGGATTTCTCTGCCATAAGAAAATATAAGACAAGAAATTTCAATCTGCTGACCCAAGAGTACAATCTTAAACTTTTTTTTTTGGTAAGTAAAATTCAAGTAAATACACAGCGAAATGCATCACCTCAGTTTTCTTCTGGTTTCAAAATAATATTTTCCCTCCTGTATGTGTAACAAGTAAGACTTTCCAATAGCTGACACATGTAAATTTTATTCCATATGCATGTAGGAGATTGTTTAACAATTACGCTAACATTAAAGGAATCAAACCTTGTTTACTTAAGTTTTCAAAACCACAGTTGAAAAATTTTGACTGATCTGTAACATGCGTTGCAAAATAAATTCTCTTGATTTCAGCTATCCCCCCAAAATACACCATCTTAAGATGCTGAGCTAAAACTTTGGAAACTAATTTTGCCAGATAAACTGAAAGGCAGCTAAGACAGGACATGCGGGATGGCAGTAAGACTTTAACAGAGGTAATTGTAAAGCTGGTAAGGGATGGTTTTCCAGTGGTGTCCTATCAGCCCCAATACCATTTTAATTAATGAAGGAAAGAAAAAAAAGGAGGGAAAAAAGAGCTATTTAGCACTGCTTGTCACTTTAAAAGTGGAGTAAAGTGCAGCAGATTAATCAAGTGCCTCTTACATCACCATTTTTCACAAATTCCAGTCTCTCTGTGAGTCACATGCTATCAGCAACAGTATGCCAATAAAAATTTCCATGTTACCTTCCTAGGTTTTTTGTTCTTCCCATTTTCCTTTTCAGGTTCACATTGAGATGTTACTGAAGACATCAAAATTCTGTTTATATCAAATCCTGTTTGAAGCTGTGGCAATAAGCAACAGAGAGAACAGCCATTTAATGTAATATTAGAAGTATGAAATAGCAAGGTTTAATTAATTCTCTCTTTCATGCATGGGTAAGAACCAATTAAGGGCACTATTAACTGTCCTTCTTGGAAGGCATAAGCTACTCTTAAAAACTGAACAGATTACTAGGAAGGCAGGGTATCAGGCAGATCTTGCAGCTCTTAGTATTCCTCATTTTCATATTTAGCTGCAGCAGCAGCTGTATTTTTCCACTGTGACAACCAGCAACCGAGATAAGCCAATCCTGCCACATGTTGAGGATCTGATAATAAAATCCAAATTATATGAACATTTGGCTCTTACAATCTGGGGACAGAGAGAACTAAGCCTATCTGTGTAACATTGAGGTCAAACCTGCTGGTCAATCCTCAGATTGCTCGGTGGTTCAAAGTTGATATCAAGGCCCATGATAAACAGGATGATAATCATTCCCAATTAAATGTAGGACAAGGACTTTGTTTTGGCATGTGTTACAGTTCCGGCTAAACGATGCTGGAGTTCCACCACTACAGTGAGAATATTCTGGCTTTTCTGTCATCAAGAGGAAGTGAACCACACCACACCCTGTGCTTCCCAGTCCAGATCCAACAGACCTAAATCCACCCCGCAATGTACTAAGATGCTACTAACACTCAGTTTAGCACTCAGTTTACTGCACCTAAGTCCTTTCTTGAGCAAATGTTTAGACTATCTGCTCTGGGAAAGTCATTCTTACCACATTTCTCAGAAGATAAAATCTCTGTACTAGGCCTTTTGCTCTGCAGCAGCAAGCAGCCTAAGCAAGAAACCAAAAAACCTACCAGTTTTCAACTGTGTCATTTTGCTGGATTCTGGAGGTGGTCAGACATCTGGGCTACAAATCTGCATGTTATTTAAAGCTTCGTGGATTGATGAAAACCCATCATCCTTGGATGAGGTATAAAAGCTGACAGCAGTGATGAATTAATTTAAGGCATCAGCTTTGCTTAGGTTCTTCCAATATTACTCTTCAGTGCTGCCTCCCCCACCCCACCCCAAGGGAATTCCCCCACAGCTGGTCTCTCTCTCTCAAACCGGCTGCTACTTATGCACAAAGTGAGCTTTGGAATACGACTACTGTGCCCTTTAATAAAAGGTTTCTTTGATTTTGCTCTCTTTGGCAAATACTCCTCTCTCAGATGGATGGTGGACCAGCAAACTGTTTATGGCTTCACAGAATAATGAATCATACAAGATCTCATCTGATGAACAACACTTCACTGATTAAGGTTCTTTCAAGTATAGCCCTATGTATTAGATTTCTAGAGGTCTTAACACAGGGAGGAAAACAAACATAATAACCAACCACACTTGGGATATAAGGTTTCATATGTGACCACTTTCGAGTTACTGTAAATTAAGTTTACCTGATTCAGTTACAGATTTTTTAGAAATTACTTTTCTACCTGGGTCACTTAAAGCAGTGTTGAGGCTGATGAACTGTATCACTAATAGAAACCCAAGTAGAATCTTTCTTCACTGAGATACGCAACACACCTGGCAAGCTTTCTACTATGTAGTTTATAACTGGTCTAGGTAGTATTCCAGGAGTTCTGCCCGGGGAATAAACATGCAGAGTTAAAATGCAATAAAAAGAGAAGGGTATTTTGAACAGAGAGAATAGCTTTCTTCAGTACTAAAAAATAAGGTAAAATAAAATCTTTTCAGTCTACCTGAGCAGTTTTATCTTGTATTAGCTTATGCTGATGCTCTTCTTTACAAAGCTTTTCTTCTAAGTGTTTGATCTTGTCCTGAATTTGAAGGCAAGAATGATTAGTCCCACTTCAATTTGTCACACTGAATCAGAAGTCTGAAGGAGCTTGCAATTGTAATGTGGGGATAAAACTGGACTGTAGGAATTTTTAAAGCCCAGGCTGAAAAAAGACTCATGCACACGAAGCCAAGGTGGCATTCAGTCAGGTATGCTTTAACAGAGGTAACTTTTGCAAAACTTAGTACTATTAATAGTATGCCATAAAATTACACCAAATGACTTTCAGACTGTCATTCCATGCATGCTTACTTCGGCAATTCTCTGAGTAGCAGTAAGTTTAAGACATTCTTTTTCTAGCACTTCAAGCTTTTCAAGTTTTGCATGCAGTTCCAACCGGTTCTGATCTTCCTCTTTCTGAAACTGAGCCTGGAAAAAACAAGCAAGAATGGAGTTGGCAACTGACTGAAATTGTTTCAGACAGCAAAAAAACCCACCAGACCACACCATACCACAGTAAAGGTGTTTAATTAGTTTAAATTCCATATTTTTTAAATTGCAAAGTGATGAAAAATACCAGGCAGACAAAGACAACTTAAGCTTCCAACAGCTTTTTTGTCTACCAAGTGTGCAAGTATTAGCATGGTTTTGCTCATTAGGAGTTCCACCCAGGGAGCTTTTCATACAATTCATTGAATGGTTGTCATCAGTCAGAGTAAATTGCTTCTGTTTGCTAGCAGTCTGAGCAGAGCTGAGGAAAAACAATGGCCACAAAAAACTTCGGATCCTGCGCATTTCTATACTTTTGAACTACATCACTACTTTGTTATCATGCTAAAGGGCTTCACCTGTTGTTCTAAAATGATTTTCTTTTCCAGTTCTGCACTGGAAACCATTTTTCTCATGTAATCCAGCTGTTTCTCCAGCAGGGAGCAGCGGGATTGTGCTGCATTTAACTGCATACTTGCATCTACAGAGAGAAAAAAGACATTCAGTACAGCAAAGAGAGCTACACATTTAGCCAGACTGTCATTTCATTGAGGAATTCTCTGTCTTCAAAACAGGCAAGAATAGTTCTGTTAGTATGAACGAGTCACGTGGTTAAAATGCATTTTATATATAATCAAAATGTTTTTTCAAAGCTAGTCCCTAATTTGAATTCCAAAGGCATGAGCACTGCAGTTACTTTGATTTGTATCAGCAGATACCTAACCAGAATCTGGTTTCTTCTCTTCTCCTATCTTTTCTCAAGTTAGCAGTGTTATGTAAGCAGCTGCTTGCTTACTGTAGGAGTTAAACATACCACCTGAAACATGCTTACTCTTTAAAATTGCTTTATGGCTTATGCAATACTTGGTTGATACATGTAAAAAAATATCTCAGCTTGATCTACAGTTATCAAGCTCCTGTTCCTCCTCAATTCTGAAGCAAAAAATGAAAGGGGGCTGCATTAATTAGCAGTTCTTCAAAACAAAACACTCCCTGGATTATACAGTCTTAGTGTTGCTGTGGCTACACCTTATCGCTCAAAAGAAATACCTTTCCTCTGTTGCATCAGTTCTTGATGTGCTGTGTCCTTCTTGTAGGATTCATGTTCTAAGACCTTCTTGTACTGAGCAGCTGCTCTGGAGAGGCTGCACAGGTTTTCTTCAGCCTGTGACTTCTCCAGCTCCAGACGGCGGATTTTTTCTTGCAGAGTTTTCAGGGCTGCCACTACAGCTAGCAAACAACGCAACAGCTACACTTTAAGTAATAGTTCCTATTTTGATGATGATCATCATTATTAGAAAACACTTCACATTACGATATAATACCTAAATTTTCTTCCTAGGATCACTCCCCAAATTAATTATATTCCCCAGCTGTACAGTAACATATGTAGAATATACATCAGAGAAAATAGATGTGTTTCCTGCATAACTGAGGTATGAAGCTCCGGCCCTATGAGCAAAACTATTTTCACTCCAAATGGCAGCAAGCACAAAGAAATCATGGCAAAAGAATATAATAAACCCTGGGGCTTCTCTTTAAATACAAGGAGAGAACACAGGCATCCAAGTGAGATCACAAGTTCTGGTGTAATGCAACTGATCTGGACAGATTAAAAAGAGAAAACGTGCTCAGAACAGGGGGAGAAATTAGATACAACGGGACAATTTAGCAAAGGATACATTGTTAAATACTTTATTGTTTCCAAATGTAGTGTTTCAACATCTAGTATCTTGTATTCAGTGATTCTTTAAACCATAGGAACAAGTCTGGAAGATTTCGCTTTCAGCCTCAAATCAGTATGTGTCAAATTACACCAAAAATAAAAGCTGCAATTTCAGCTATAAGAAAAAAATTGCTAGCTCTCCATGAAGTATACACACCTGTGGAAGCTTAAGACATGTTCTGTAACAAGAGAAGCTTATTTTCTGACATTTTATAATTGATAGCTTCTCTGTTCCAAACTCTCTCATCAAAAGAATACCATCACATATTGCTACCTCCTTAACAACTTTCACCATATTATCATAGACCCACTAAAAAACCAAAAAACAAACAAAAAAAACTCCCCAAACCAAACAAAACCACACAACAGCAAAAAACAAACAGCAAACAAAAACTCAAAACAAAACAAAAAGCAAATACCAGAAAACAGAAAGATGAAGTGGAACCACCTTTTCCATCTTTCTGTTGGTATGCCAAATATTTCCTTAACCACTTAGCTACGTAACACTAAACTGATCACTGTAATCCCAAAAGTCCAAACTCTGGATGACATAAGATTACTACAGAAATCATAGATTTTTCAAGTGAAGAACAGTGATCACATGCACACTCATAAGCTATGTCTGTGCAATGTTGCAAAGTTGTTCATGTTAGTAAGTCTGAGTATGGGTATCCTCATGATTCCCCAGGCTCTCCAGGCATGTTAAGCCACTGAGCATTTGTCTTGTGAGCTCCAGCGAGTAGTCACCCACTAAGGCACACGACAACCCTATTTCATAGGGACTGACTTTCATGCTGCTAACTTTCCTGGGAGTCTGAATTGTTCAAAAGTTCTCTGAAGGAAACACACCATGCAAAAAAAAACTCCTTAGAAGTGATTGTAAGCTGGAAGGAGTCAAATAGCACTATGCAAAGCCAATTTCAAGTCAGTGTACCATACTAATGATCTTTTTTTTACTGTATTTGAAGTCATGAACTGCTTCTACTGAGTTTGAAGCATTCTCCTTTGCTTTCAGAGGAAGTCTGACGATTTTAAGTTAAACAAATTTCAAAGCCAAAGTTTACAAGGATGTTAGAAGACTTGCAGAGGTTTCCATTCTAGACGTATGACTTCAGGGAGACTACTCCCTCAGGACACATATACATCCTGTCTCAATGTCAGACTGATAACTGCAGCAAGTCATTGAAGTCAGTAAAATAGGATGGAGAGTTTGCTCAAGAGATTTCACAGGGAACCACTAAAAAGACCATTTTAAGGACATATTTTGGCTATACCTTGGTTATTTGGGAGAGAAGGCCTGTCACCAGCAGCAGCTGCCAACTTCTTCGATTCTATATAAACAAAGGCTGCAGGAAGCATCTGATCTGGTGGCTGAAGAAAGCTTCCTATGAAACTGTTCTTTGATTCAGAATCCATAGCCTGCAGAAAGAGAGCTATTTAATGCTGTTATTTCTTTAACAGTCTCTTTTTCAAAAGTATGTCACTGGGCAGTCCCTGGCTCTGTTTATATCAAACCAGATTATGTGCACCAAATTAATAATAATACTAATAACAATATCAACAATAATAATAATAATACCTACACCCCACCAGAAGAATCCTGTCTTTTAACACCGTTCCGAAACAACGTCTTTCACAACACTAAACCTAGCTTCCTTTGACTGACCAAAACTTTCCAAGGTTTTCTAGGTGCTTTCTAATAACTTACACTGTTTTTTGTCTTTTTAAAACCCAAGTATTAACAGCATTTTCTACTGTTTTACAGACTTCAGTGTCTTTACTCTAAGTGCTCCCTGCAGAGCAAGCATTCCAAGTTTTACAGCCGGTTTCCATTTGCAGCCTCCTTAGTGCTCTTCTCCCCATCTTTTTGGATGTAAAACCAAATTACATATGGTAAATAATGTACCATTATTACATAATAGAGACATGATTCTCCACATTTAGTGTTGAGATAACAAGAGGATATTTAATATGCAATATCCCCAGCATTATCTCTATTATTAGGCGCATGTTTTAAGTCCTGTTTCTTCACTCCCTTTCTGTTCCACCCTTTCACATTCTTTATTTTATGAGAAGCACATTTGAAGACAATTCACACCCTGTCAAATAACAATTTTTCTTGATACACAAGACACGGACAGTGAAATGTGCAGAAAGTGCTTTAGGCTAATACAAACTCTAGGAAGTTAAAGCAAGTTTGAAATCATCCTGCAGCTACCTATCAAAGTAGTATCAAGCATTTCACTTGATACAGTGTAAGAAGTGAAGAGTCTATACAGCTTCAGCTAATAGAAAAACAGCTTATTTTAAGGTTCAGTGATATAACAATTATGATATCACTTGTGTTTAAAATACAAGGCATGCAACTGGAACAGTGTTCCTGCTTGGTAAGGCTGTTTAAAGGTGTTTGTCCCCAAGAAAATCACCCAAAGGAGGTATCTAGTAACAGGAGGAAGAAACAGACGAAGACAAGCCTGCTGATGAAGCACACCCCAGGAAAAGCCATCCATACTGGGTGGCAAGCAGAGAAAAAAAGTTTTCAATAACAAAAAAAGTTTCCAGAAGTACTGCTGTTACAGCCTGTTTCAAAGGCCATATAAAAAAACCAAGAAAATAATCTCCCAGCCACACTGCCTCTTCAAGGTATGCACTAAACTGAAGGAGAGTAGAAATCCTTCTTTCTTCCTCCAGGTTACCATCACAGAGACATCAACGTGAGCATCTCTTTGCAAGGGCTTGCTTGACTTGGGGCCTCCCAAACACCACCACTTTTGTGTGCTAACACCCGCAAGGTCACAGCATTCAGAGCAGCCATGGTCCCAAAGAGGGGGTCTATCCAGGCTACCCTTGTGCCACAGGTCTTTTCCACGGGGCCCTGCTGCCATCCTAACCAAGGCCAGGCCACAAGCTCTCAGTGCTGGGTTGGCAGCAGCAGCCAGCCAGGCACCCCACCATCTCTTGCAAGAGGTCCCACCTGGTGGCCCCACCACATTTATGGCCACAAAAGCTGTTTATGGGCCTCCCTACCTCTGTCCTGAAGGACTGGGAAAGACCATCCAGGGACACCTGACCTTAACAGCTGGCCAGGTCTGTCGACCGTGTCCAACAGCACAAGGGGCAATTGCAGTGAAAGGCAAAAAGCAGGGAGCAGCAGAAACCTCCTAATATGGATGAGAAAGTCCTGTGGCCACAGAGATTGTCAGGGCCAAGACAGGAGAGGAGATGGTCCTAGCATGGCACAGTGCATCAACATGGAGTTCCACAAAATAAGAGATAAGCAGGACTTAAAAAATTTCCTGCTGCTATTCAACCCTTTCACATCGGTGATAAAAAAGACTAGCAAAAAAAGTCCATAAAAATGAGCATATGCACAGGCAAGAAGTTTCCTACCACTGCTGTGAATAAAGGAAGGCAACTTTGGAAACAGCAGGGGAAGAAGGTGGTTTTTGCCCACACCATGCAACCTTCTGGCAGTCAGTGTAAGTGGAGACTTGCTTTTCCAACATAGTCCAGAGGAACATGGCTCCCCCGCATGCCTGCACCGCCATACATCAATTACTTTCCTTATTACTTTCACATAAACAAGTTTTGATGTTTCCAAGGAGATGGGTCCGTGGACAGCTGTAAGGAGGGCAGTGATCCGAAGCAAATAATGAATAAAGGAGGGAATAGAGCAGCAGAAAATTTGAGTTTGTGGATAAGCTCAGTAATACAAAGGTGGGGAGACATGGGGGACACCTATTTGGCAGAAAGGGAAATAAAACCCCTTTAAGTTCTGTGAGTGAAACCAAAAGGAAGTGAAAGAGGCCAGCTCACCTGCCTGGTGGTGGTGATCCAGCTAATCCGGTGTGGGCTTCAGCACAAAACCCCACAACTTTGCCAGCACAGCAGAGGGTCATACGAACCCTCCAGCTGGAGGGAGGAGCTCCCCAAGCTGCTCCTAAGAGCACAGGCTCAGCGAAGGGTGTGAAAGAAAACACCACAGGACGGAGACACCTGTGTTTGCAGAAACTCTGCTGCAGACACAGTTACAGACACCTTGCTTTACCACAGCCTCCTCAGATACAAGGGCTGTGTGAAGCAGCTGCGGGAATGGTTGTTACAGTGCCTTGACGCTGTGTCAGCACAATTACTCTGGTGGATGTGCTCTGGTGTAGATGAGTCCTAATATCTTAGCAGGTAACTAGCAACCATACTGCACAGGAGGAATGTCTACAACACTGCAGACCTCAGGCAAGGAGATGTGCACCAGGAAAAGGACCAGGTCACTTTACATCAGCAAGACATCACTAAACATCCTGGCCACTTCCAGCCCACTGCAACAAGAAATATATCAGGAAATAATTAAGTAGCTTGACGTCTGTTTGAACATCAACTGTCCTACCATCAACTTTTCCCCCCCCCCCAAGTATTTAAGCTTCTATAAAACCATCACAACCAGGTTTGCTTTTTAAAGTCATACAGCAAGCTTAAACCACTCTCTTATTCCATGCTGCCGCTGCCGTGGACACCTGGTACACAGCCCTAGAGAGGTGCTTTAGAGCAGATATTGCTTCCCAAACAGCAACGTTTGTACTAATGTAACTCCACAAGGCTTAGAAGGATTTAGCACTTGAACAACACTCGTTAAAGCAGCCAGAACATCGTTGTTTAGACAAGCCCTCGGTTGAGGAGAGCAGAGCACTCCTTCAAGTTTGGGCAAGAGCCAAGGGAGAAGTATGCATATTAAACAGAGGCTGACAAAATACCCCAGTTACATGCAGAGTGGCGGGGAAGAAGGAAGAAATGCCTCACTCCCACCTCAACAGCCTGCACCGCTGCGGTGAGCAGGGTGAAACACTTGTGTTGTGCAGGTCATATCTGGAGTCAACACTGGCCCTTTGGGTTTTTTAAAGAGAAATGGCCCAGCCTCTGTTGGTGGATGCAGTAGTGATACTCAGATAGCCGGTGTTATTTTACCCAGAAAAATACAACGTAACTGGTTCCAACACTGGCTGCATCAAGAATGGGGTAACTTAGTTCTGCCCATGGGCTTGCCATGCGTCCCTTCCAACTCGGACTATTCTGTAAATAAAGATCAGCCTGAGCAAGCCAGCTATGTTTTCCTCCAGGTCTGAGCTAGGAGGCTCATGGAGTTCTGTGCCTGTCCACACTGTGTTCTGCAGAGTTCTGTTCTGTCCACACATTTGCAACCCTGTGCATGGTGCATGATGCCAGGCATAGCACATTAGATCTCTGACAGCAGTGCACCAGTGCAAGTATTCTGCCTACCTCTTGCCTTGCTCCAGCTGGAGTGCTCATCCCTGGGGTGTGAGCACGAGAAGAGCTGGTCTCTTCAGTGGGACCACTTCTGCCTCTTGGCTCACCATCACATGCAGGCTGAGAGTGAGCTTGCACAAAGTATGCTGGGGAGCAATCCCACCATCAGGTCCATCCCTATATATGTGACTTTCATGCCTCAGAAGAGAGCAAGCAAACTGGAGTTCAGTATCTTAAGACAAACAGAGAATTTCCCATTCCATCACAGGCATCTAAGTACTAATATGATTTACCTTTATACTGTTTCTATTTACTTATTTATTATACTGTTTATACTTCTTTTGCTGAATAAGGCCTGCATTAAATGCCAGAGTACTGGACTGGGGTGCTGTAAAAATCAATTGACATTTTGCTTAATGCTGTCTGGCTCAAGTAAGCATACCAACAGTGGACAATTACTGAACACAACTGAAATCCCGGTTATGAGTTCTTCATCATCCTTCTCCACTCCTTTCTGTTTCTTCCCTCCAATGCAAGCCACATCATTACAAAGTTTTAAAAAAATGTCTCCTGAAGTGAAAAGTCCAGAAACATTTTGCCACATATACAATTACGTCTCATACTGTAAAGCAGCATATGGAAAAGCTTTTTCCACCTGTAAACTATAGCAGAGACAGGGAATAATGCTGGCTTAACAGTTTCCCAAAAGATATACACTAAACAAGTAATGTGATACCGTAACGGATACTTCCACTAAATTCTCTGATGTTTGTTATCTCACACGGACACTGGTTCATTCAAATTGCTGTGAGGGCAACCTTTTAGAACCAAAGAAAGAGGTGCTGTCAGAACACCTTCAAAGAGGAAAAAGAAAAAGCAGATCAAAGCATTTTTCAGAAAGAAATACAAAGATATCTCTCTTCTAGCCTGACCTACTGGGCATGCACAATTTATAGTGGTTTTTTTGATAACTGAAAACAGAGTCTTGGATGAACCAAAGACTGATTCAGTTTTTATCTGACATAAGAGAAGTTCTAAAGAACTGCCGGAACACAGGCTATACCGAGAAGCTCCCAAAATTCTGGCTGCTGCCTTGTCTACTTGAGCCAAGCCTTGCTGGCTAAAGGTTATGTGAGAGGCCATTTTTGTGACACAATCCAAATCGGTTTATTTTTTTTCCCCTTTCACTTTCCTTTGAGAACTGGGAGAAAAGCTTGGTCAGCTGTACTAGCTGTGCTGCAACACTCAGCCTTATTCCCAACAGACAAAGGACAGCCCTTCCACAGAGAAAAAAAAAGAAATAAATAATGTTGGGGGAAAACTGCATTGTTGTTTTGGGAACACCCAGTCTCTAGCATCCTGACACAACCACTTTAATCAGCCTGAAACACATGACATCGCTCAGGACATATCTAAGTAACTGATACTCCCGTGTCTCCTCTAATCTAAGTGGGTTAGACACGAAATGGTGGCAGCTGCAAAACTAATAGGAAGTGAAACCTCACTGAATCAATAAATAATTTCAACATGTTTTTTAAGTTTTGTCAAGTTCCACTTCACATAAGTTTAGAGCAAATGGCAAAAATTTATTAGAGAAATTAAGGAACCTGGGAGTGTTTTGAAAAACTGACACAGACAAATCCAGGGAGGCAGTTTGTTGTACAAACTGTGAGATACACACTGGCAGTCTCACAACTGGATACATTAAGGTAAAGTTCCCAGCTTCTTTTTTGATACTACTGTAGCAAAGCCCATCCATTCCGGAATATCAAGTCTTACGCAGAACTTTCATACAATCATTGTTTTTCATTCTTGGAAGAAAAGGAAAAGAAATAGCATTCTCTGTTTTCTCATGACGCCATATGTACTGTCAAGTAGGATAAAACCTGGCATTTTAATGAAAAAAAAAAGCCAAACCACAAACAACCCAACACATGCCCAAAACTCCTAAGACTTTTCACTGTGTCAGCATTTCACTTCTAAGCATTCACACTGATATTTCTCTAGTTCCTGTTTGCTAGAGATAAAAGAGAGAACCAAAAAAAAAGAGGAAGAAAGAAAATGGAATGAGTTACACGAGTATTTTGTGAACAACGCAAAGAAACAACTCGGTGGAGAAAAAAACTGTGATTTTTTACAATTTTTCGGGGAATAGATTCTAACCTGGCAGTGTATCAAGCATGCAAACTTGGGTCAAAATGCTATTAGAGTTTTGCTGCTTTTTCAATGAGTACAGCAGACCAAATTCCTCATTCAATTGGGCCTTCATCCAAAAGTACATGATACACTCACAATCAACACTTTGTGGGGAAATCAAGTTGGTGCAAACTGCTTTAGCCTGTACTTGCAGATGATAACTGAACTAGGCATTTAGAGGAGCAAGACTGCAAATTCCTATCTAGTAATAATTCCTATCTTAGCATGAAAACATCTAGCCTGTAATACAGTGCTATCAAAATAATTACATTTCTATGCCTTTAATCAGTCCAAAGTAATTAAACATAATCTTTTTGTAATAAGCATCAAACAAAACCCAAATACTATAAATGGTCACTAATATACTTCCTTACTTCACCCGTAGTTCTGTTCCTCTTCTTTCATGCACCTTCTGTTACATTTGGGTTTCGTCCCTCATCTCCTGTCTCTGTATTGTATTTACATGATCCTACAGCTTTGTTCCTTGCCCTTTACCATTTTGTATTCTTCTTCTCCCACTCCCTCTTCTAGTATAAAAAGCTAGGATTTTTTCAAAGTAAAAATATCCATTCCCCCTCCTCCAAACAAGAATAACTATCAAGTTTCTTCCCTTTATACTTAAGATCTAGTTCCAACAGATGCTGTTTGCTCTTAGTACACTGACTGATGTGGAAATTGAAGGTGTTCTCCTCAGTACTCTACATGAAGAACGTAAAAAGCTACTTTTTCTGTCCACTGTTATTTCCTGCTGATGCCATCACACTGTCTTCCATATGTAGTTTGTTTAGCTTAGTGTGTCCTGATAGATTGGAAGGCAGGACGAAATTACTAGCTTTGGCTACAGACCCTCGACAAAAAAAAAAGAAGGCTTTGCTGTTGTGGAAAGGGAAGGTTTTCAAGGGCAACTGACCCCAGTATTAAAGACTGTATCTGTGCACAGGCAGAATAATTAGATATTAGAAAGGCAAATGCAAAAAGGAAAAGGCATATTAGGGTAGGACAGGGAAAATACAAGAGTGGGTTGAAATGACAATCATAGTGAAGAAATGTAAGAAGGTAGGGGATGATTATTGCAGGTGTTGACTCATTCACAGTAAACACTTTTAGTGCATGATAATTTTCACCTTTTATGTCTCAAATATTTAATGGTATCATTGAAAGATGGTTTTGAACGTTGCAACTTGCCCTTTAGGCAGATGAAACACACAGATTGTGTCCCCACCATTGCCTTGGAATTTATTTTTAAGGTAAACTTTTGTTTTTAGCAATACTTTCTCAGGGAAAGTGTCAGTCTCTTCATCCAACATCCTTTAACTTAGCCTGAAGATGGAGTAGGAGGTAGATTTTTAGACAGATAACCACAAAAGCTTGACATGGATGAGCAGAGAAACACAAAGAGGGTAATTATTCGTAGGATTTGTCTCTTTTTACCAACTACCACACCTACATTTTTTTCATATATTCCTGTGCTACCAATAGCTAGGCACCTGGCAAGGAACAAAAACTTCATTCTGCATTTGTACATCAGGCAGCCTAAGAAACAGAATGAGAGAAAAAAAATGTTAGCAAGGGAAAGATAAGTTTCACTCCAAGCAAGAAATTATTCCCAGAATCATATTTTGTCAGAAATAGTTGTCTTTTAATATGCAGAAAAATTGCAAGCAGATCTGAGTTAGAGCAATTCCTCAATCTTATTTTGGAGACCTATTTTGTTGAAGAATAATTTTAAATAATATCATCTGTTTACATTACTTAAAATAACCATAGCAATTCCAACACATCCACATTGCACATCCTGAACAGGCACAAAATCCTAGGTATTAATGCCAAATAGCTTGTATATCATATGGTATAATGAGTATTCAAAAATGCAGAAATGGTTTTATCACTATTTTTGCCCCAAGTTGCCTGGGGAGACTTAAAACAGTCAAAGCCAGTACTTGTTTCATATAATCTGTATATTTAAACTTGCATGATTTCGGAGATACAGAAAAAGTAAATCTGAGTAAGATGCTAGAAAATCCTGCACAATGTTGAGGGTAGAAAACTAACTTCAATTGATTATTAAGTTTTTAATAGGCATTTCTTCCCTATTAACTATATGCAGTTTCTGAATGCAAGGAAATTCAGTGGATCTCTAGGTTCTTGACTCCAATTCTTGCCCTTCTGTGTGACCTTAATAAATCAGAGGGATGGGACTGATGACCCTTTCAGCCTCGGGGCTGAGTGTGGTAATGACAGGCTTACATTCCCTGCACATAAAAGAAATGCAGGTATAGATCCAAAACAAGCAGCGTGCTCCGTGAGGAGCTAACGAGCTTCAGTTCGGGGTGAGGAAACTCTATGAACACAGACGTGTGTGAAGTCCCACCCTGGTGCTTGGCACCTTTATCTTCTTTGGACTCAGAACTTGGAGTCCTCTTCTGGCAGTGAGTGCCAAAATCTGTTCTTTAAAACAATGAATAAAGAGTCCCTGTAGCTTTTCTGGCCTGTGACTTCATTTCATGTGGCTGCTGGTCACAGCATTTTTCTTTGTGTTATTGCTGGAAAACATCAAGGTCGGTGTTAACAGCCTGCCAAAGGTGCTTAAAGGGCCTTTTGGGCTGTCAGCAGATAAAAAATTCCCAATAAGCAATGCTCCTTTTCTTTTAAAGCGCAGCTGGAGGAAACAGCGCCCACCTTCTCTGTGCTGCTACCCAGTGGTCAGAGCATTGGCGGGGAAGTGGGAGTTCCTGAGGAGCATTCATGCCTCATCCCTGACCACCATGCTAGACTGGGAGGAGGAAGAGCAGGAAGGAAACAGGGAGTCACCATCTTTTCATTTGAAATTATGACCCTGTTCCAAAAAGCATGTAAGTGTTGAACAAGGACAAGGCAGCTGAGGCAAAATGCAGAGTAAAACAAGGAGATGTCTCTCTCATCTAGTTCAATCATCAAAACAGAGTCCTGGGGTTAATTTATGAATTTTTGTAGTAAATAGTTCCTGGATAAAAAAACAGCACTGGCTTGGGAAAAGTTATCAGAAACCAGTAATAAATGCCTACAGCTCCCTGTGTCACCTTCCTTCTAGTTCACACTAGTGCCACACATTTGCCATCGTTTCCAATAGGGCACAAATTCAACGACTGAGGTGATGAATGCTTCTCTTCAATTTTGCAATCCTCCTGAGCACCTGGGACACTCTCCTGGTAGTTAGGAGGTGTTGATGTAAATGCCTTTGAGCTAAAAGGCAATTCTTTAACTTCTGGGTTACCGTACTGAAGGTGAGCACTCTACCAAATACCGCCAGGCACTGAAGCCATCTGTGGCTACAACGGAAGAACCTGACTTGTTAGGCTTGGAGAGGTTCCACTCAGCAGGACCTCTCTCAGAGCTGCTCCACCTACTTCCTAGATCACAAATGGGAACAAAGGGGAGACAGGTTCCAAGATGCACAGTTTGGGGCAATCCTAAACACTTCTGTCCAGAAACTGGCTAACAAGAGTTCAGGTGGCTGCTCAGAGGAGTTTTTCAGAACTGCACTTTTAGTTTACCCATACTGTTTTCCTAGTCCTCAGTGTTTCAGTTTACATTTATACAGTTCAGCGGACTCTAGTCAGAGAGCTGGCAAAGTACAGCAGGACTTTAAGAGGCCTGTAGTTCTGGTACACCACAGCCCAGCTCTTCTCAAAGCAACCCACTCTCCAACATACACTATTCCATACTTCCTGCATGGAAGATCTGGTCTCCTAAGAAGAAGCTGGTGTCTAATTCACCCATTCCTGCTGTGTTTGTGACCTCTAAGGAGGCAGAGTGGCAGGGTTTGGTGCACTTGTACACCTGCAACACATAATAGGTCAGAACATATTAGATGTACAAACACATGCTCAGAAGAAAAAAAAAGGCCCCATCTTCTCCCAAATAGAATGGTTTGGACTTGACACCAAGCTTGAGCCTGGGTTCAAAGGCAGTAGAGGAGTAGCCTCTGGCTTTTTGGTGTCTCTTTGCAAAACAGGAGTCAAAGAACTTTGTTTTCTCAGAGGGTAGCTGTGAAGAAAAATGCATTTTACTGTGGAGTGCCATTTATTGTGGCAACATGCCAGAACCCAGATCTAAAAAGGGAGGGTGAACTTTTAGAAGAGAGTCATCCCATCCTAGGTATTTAGCAGTTGGAATGAAGTAAGCCTTAACAAAACCAGATGTCAAGGAAAACAGTTGAAGGAATGTAATTTACAAAGCAGCTCCTTCTAGACTGCACAAGTTTTACTGTGTTATTATTAGTTCTCCAGTATATTGACTAAATGCATTCTGGAGTAAAGTGCTCTTTTGTGACATTCAGAAACTGGAATACACTTTTAAAAGTAAATATAATATATTTTAGATCTTAGAAAAGACATGAATACAATTACTAGATATTGTATTTTCAAAAATAATTCTGCTGTTGGATGTCATGACTATAGAGGTCCTTTTCTAGTTAAAAAAAAAAAAGGAAGTTGATAAATCATGAAGGAAGGAAATACTGAGGTTTAAAACAGCCACAAATTTGTTTTTCTTCAGCTTATCATTTTGAAAACTCAACTGCTGTAATTCTGGATGAATTGCCAGATTGTTTCCTTCATAATTCTGCCTCTCTCTTATCCATTCTTTAGGGATCAAAAACAAGCATATTAACTTCAGTCAGTGACCACGCAAATCAAACAAACACATTCCCCTAACTTCGGGCTCTGATTAATTCCACTGGTAGCCTTTGACCTTGATTTCCACAATGTCTTGCAGTGCATAAAGAAGCCTGACCTGGTATCAGAAAACTGCAGAGATTTGGTTTGGAAAAAAATAAAGCCATCCTCATCGCTATTCCCTAAGTACAACATTAAAATCCATAAAACAAAGGGCTGAAATCTGAAGTTTAGGCCTTGGAGCCAGTTTCACAATCTGTTTCCTGTAGCCAGAGTTCATTTGGAGCCAGTGGAAAAAACAGCTTCTAAAAGATAAAGGCAGTGCTGTGACTTTCAATCAATCTTACCATTCAGTGTGTGAATATAGCTGTACCAAAGTCTAAAACACCAAAGCTCCAGTTCTGATTCTGGTTCAGTCCACTGATCTTGGATGTATGTAGTCATTGTCAGAGACACCCAACAACTCATGATGGGAAAAATAAGATCTAGCCAACTTCCGGAGATCAAAATTTAGATAGAAATAAAGCAAACAGATGTGACATGCCCATTCATAGGAAAATGAGAGACCATAATGAGTGACAACTGAATGGGATGGGAAGCTGAAGTGGTAGCTAATGTAAAAACAAAACAAACAAAAAAACCCTCCAACAACATAAAAGGCACTGGCAGAACTATTTTCTTTGAACCCATCAGTTATGATGGGTGGAGGCCTCGAATGCTTAGAGAAGTCAAGACTCATATTTATTACAGGTAGTGATGATTTCAGCAGATACATTGTTCAAGAGGGTGCCAAAGGCCTGGAGGAAGCAGCTGCATGAAGCAGTCCAGGTCTGTCCACCCTACCGAACAATGGCAATGCAGTCTCCTTGCAGAAAGGATTTTATGGGAAAAAAGAGACTGGTCTTCCTTGAAAGGTACAGGTAAATGCAAATTTTAAAGAAATAGTTCCAGAAAACAAAAGGATGTCAGATGAAGAAAACAGATTCTTTATAAATAAGAGAGCTGTTGATGGACGGTGTTGGTGAGCCAGCCCAAGCTCTGCTCCTGGACTCAGAAGTGGTTTCTGTGTCTTTTTGTGGCATAAGAGTAGCTTGGTCTGCATTTACCTTCAGTTTTGAGGTCTGAATTTTAGAGTGGGAAACGTGTGAGAAGCTAAAAATAATTATGCAAGACCCTATATAGGCCCAGTGTCCTATTTCTAATTTACTCCCAAGTATTCTTTTGCCTTTCTGTATACTCAAAATCGTAGTTTCACGATTGCTTCAATGTGACAGTTGCAAACAGTTCTGCCCTTGTTTTCCTCTCCTCCTCTCTGCCAAGAGGTGAACTGGATCAAGGAACTGACTTAGATGAAAATTAAAATTTATCAAAAACAGTTCCTTTTTTTTTTTCCCTACAGGAAAAGCAAGGGAAACAGCAATACCATCCTCTTTAGTGGCAGATTACACTTAATCACAGAACGGCTGAGGTTGGCAGGGACTACTGCAGACCATCTGGTCCAACCCCCCCACTCAAGCAGGGCCACCTGGAGACAGCTACCCAGGACCGTGTCCAGGCAGCTCTTTAGTATCCCCAAGGATAGCAAGTCCACAACCTCCCTGGGCAACCTGTGCCAGCGCCTGGTCACCCTCCCAGTAAAAAACGTGCTTCTTGACGTTCAGAGAGAACCTCCTGCGTTTCAGTTTGAGCCCCTTCCCTCTGACACTGTCATTGGGCACCACCGAGAACACCCTGGCTCCATCCTCATTGCACCCTCCCTCCAGGTACATATAAATGTACGGATATATACACGGGTAAGATTTCCCCCCGAGCCTTCACTTCTCCAGGTTCATCAGCCCCTGCACAACCAGGATTTAAAAAAAACAAACAAAAACAAACCAACAAACCCCGGGATTAACTTGAATAAAAACACCGCGGAACTGTTGCTCAGTGTGAATATTCCGGGGATTCCCCCCCCGCCCCATCCGTCTTTTATCCCAAGTGATGACGGGGCTGCGTTTCGCTAGCACTCACAGTTTTTCCCTTCCCGCTGACGCGCTGACTTAGGCTACATCCCAGGCTCCGCCTCTGGCAAGCCTTCGCGGTCGCTTACAACACGTGCGTACTTTAAGTGCTTGCTGGTGCAAAGCTCTGAGGCAAACCCGCTACGGGGACCGCTTCATCCCCGGCTGCCGCCAGTCACCGGCGGTTCATAACCTGTCGCGACAGATCGCAGAACCGCCCAAAACTCTAACAGGATGACGAGAGTACCGTGCGCGCATCCCACAGCGAACGCTCTCCTTCCCCTTTCCCCGGCAGGATCCTGGCCGTGCGCCGCGCTGCCTGCCGGGACACGTAGTTCTCCCGTGCCTCGCGCCGCCTGCCGGGACATGTAGTCTTCCCCCGCGAGGGCCACGGCACCGCGATTCGGCCGGACTACATATCCCAGCAGCCCCTCCTGGCACTACCGCTCCCGGCTGCGATTGGACCCCCCGGCTGCCAGCACTGAAAGATGATTGGCTAACCGGCGTGTCTGTCATGCGGGCTCCCCGAGCTGGGCGGGGCTATTTCCCCCCAACCCTGAGTGAGGAGACTGCCGGGGGTCGGTGGCGGCCCCGGCGGGGAGGGCTGAGGGGCCGCCCCG